>SNQJ01S0037718.1:37330-101202 GCA_010110895.2 Picea sitchensis
TTTAGTGTTTCTATTTTATACACTAATAAAATTATTTGTTATGTTTTGACAGGGCATATCAATCCTAAGTCGTCAAACCAAATGCTTATCAACATCAACGATTTACAAGATTTTGAGATTTAAAGTTGCGAAAAGTTTAATAAAAGTATAATTCCCATTTGAATTTCCACTTTGGGACTTCGCGCTTCGATAGTCTAATATTAAATGTTTAAAGGTCCTCTTAACTTCGATGTCACGAAGCTCCAGAGTCCTGAAGTTCTGTAATATTGCTTTATAAACTAAAGTACTCAGCTAACATGCCCTATGCCACCTAGAATATTTTACACATGGAGACACGTGGAACTTATTTTGGGCATTGTTTGACACATAATTCGCACATTTCAAGATGAAATTTGTCACCCATGTTCTCACGACACGCCATCATATGTGACATCATCCTATGATGTCACTCTGGGAGATTGTCCTCCAATATATTGAATTATTAATGAATCCAAGAAGTGTCGAAGTGTGGAATATTAAAGGTTAAGTAGTGATTTATTAATCTCAATTAAGGGTAAGTAATCACTTCTCGACTCTGTCCTTCGAGATAATTTTAAAATTTTATATTTCAATAATCCCAAATACACAAACTCCCGAAGCGTTGAAGGCTTAAAAATGTGAAGCAATGGTTAATTAAGTAAATATTCATTAAAGATAATTAATCATTATGTGACTTTGGCCTTTGGGACATGTTTAACATTCTCTATTCAAATACACAAACGTTGAAGTGTTGAAATACTTACTTTCACTAATCACGATTATTAATGTAAATTAAATATGATTAGTGTGAAATATTTGAATAAAGTTCATTTCCGTCAGGTAATAAATTGGTCAACTTTTAGCATGATTACCCCGTCATTTGGATACAAATTGTTAAATGTAGAATTAACTAGTTTCTTAATTATGATTTGATAAAATATTTGAACTCTGTATCATTTCTGTATTCACATTCAGAATTCTATCTCGCCTCTGCATTCACATTCCCAAGATTTTTGTTTCTCACAGGGGTGAATATTGTCGGCAAGAAGTCATGGAACCTCATAGGGGAGAAAACAAATAGGTCTAAGATCAATCTGCAGAGGAACCAAAACTGAATTTTGACCTATATTCGTATACTACTGCTGATTTAACAAGAAGCATCAAATCTTAGGCACAGGTTTACAAAATCCTCTAGAAAGAGAAATCCACAATTTCTCATGATGGAAGCGAGAAGGAATATGTTCTGAATATAAACAAATTCAAGGAGGTGTCCAAGTCAAAGCTTCATAAAGTTGCAGAAAGGGATAAAATTATTTCCTTATACAGACATGATACACTGGGCTCTCGAGCATGTGGATATACCAACCAGAACCATCTACATCCATCAAAGGACTATTTTCATCTCATTTTGACCTAAAGATATCCTAGTAATGTATAAATTGTCCAATAATCCCAAATATGTTTACAATGTTGAATTTGTGAAGAAGTTTGAGAAAGAGAAATGTACATATTATGGAAAAAGTGTCCATGATATAGTTAAAACTTGGTGGGGAAATGAAAACAAATTTAAAGCAGATAGTCATGGTATATATTCTACAACTTCTTGTGATGCACATATTATGTACATAACTATGATGCTTTGTATACTGAATGGAAATAAAAACCCTGCAAATTTCACTATAGATTGGGTCCCGATTATTCACGAAGTTGTAGAAGGTTTTACTTTTGATTGAGGAAAATTGTTGTCTGATAACTTGGTCAAACAAATAGTGGTTTATACAAGTCATAGGTCTAAAAGTGAACCATCTCCTTTTTATATGTCAACATATATTATGGATACTATTTGTTACAAAACCCCTTTCCCTTTGATGAATTGGAGTTGGACTCCAAAACGTATGAACCAATACATATCTATCATTCCAAATTGTGGGAGGAAAATGCAAAAGATCATTTTTATAAAATCTTCCATAATGTTATCATTCCAAATCATGAGGCTCTATATGGAAACCTTCCTCCTAGAATATCTGAGAAAATCATGGGAAATTTAGGACCAATTGCAGATGGGTATATCGAGGAGATACTTTATTATATCAGAGTGTATGGTTGTTTCACATCTCCTCATTCTTTACCAAAGTTTTTTCTAGATAGGTTCATTTGCATGGAAGTGGTGTACCAAATAGTTTCTGCATGAATAAAAAAAAATTTAAGGCAACACAAAAGAGGGTATGGACGACTTATCCCATGCAAGTTGGTGAATATTCATTATTAGATTTTGGACATGCCAAGGTTGAAGCTTCAACCTTAGAAGATATTGTATTATATTCTATTGAATTCAGAAGACATGACCCTCATAAGGTGGTTGAAAATCATCTGACATAGTTCGGCATGAAAAAGTACTTTCATGAAGACTCTCCATTTGATGATATTTTCATAGGAGAAAATTTATATGATGAAGTTATATCCAAGATTCAGAATTTTTGTGACAAAGAAAAATCATGTTTTCTTAATTTCCAAAAGAACAAGAGGAGTTATTTTCCAAAGATTTTACAAGTAGAGAAAAGTCTTACTCATAATGGTAATCCAACATCAGAAGTGTTACCATCATCCAATCCCAAGAAACATGGTTTTCCTGAGGTCAAAACCAAGGAAGCTGAAAAAACACCAGAGACATCATCAAAGGATACAATAGTGAAGGAACCAACTCTACCAGGTAAGACCTTACATGAAACATTGTCAATGTTTGAATATTTTATGAAGAATGGACATATTTTCCCTCATATGAATTCAAACATTGAAACTCATGTAAAGGATGTTACTTCTCAAGGGGAATCTTCTGCACTTGCATCCCCCATCCCATATTTAACTCCTCATACATCAATCTTTGAGATACATAGCATAGAGGTAGTAAAAGTTGAAGATCTCACTCCTATTGAGCTAGAAGAAATGTCGTCATCATATTTCTTCTTTAGAAAAAAAAGGAAAGCTATTGTGAAGAGAGAAATTCAGAAGAAAGGAGGTATAATCACCAAAAGGAAGAGGATGATATGTAATGGTCAGGGACAAAGTGACCTTGAATTTGCAAAACAAGTAGCTGACTCTTTAGGATCCTTTGCAACAACAAACTTGTGGTCTGTAGAAAATTTAAAAGAAAAGATTGATCAACAAAATATTTTAATTGAGCAGCTGCAAAACAATTTGAAACAAACATAGGTAATTATTAAGGAAAGAGTTAATTATGAACTAGTTCGGGTCTGACAAAGTCATGAACAAAAAATCAAACAACTGGAGGAAAAACTAATAACAGGTCTTCAAGACCAACAAATATTGAAAAATACTCTGTCCTAGAAAGAAGCATTACTTCTTCATTTAAAATCTCAAATCAAAAAGGTTGAAAATGAAATTATTGATATTCCTTGTTTTAAGAAGCAGGCCCTGGAGGTTAACGCTGGATTGAAGTAATCCAAAGATACTTTATGTGAAATTTTGTAAAGTATTCAGAAACAATATATTATCATCAATGATTCATTACAAATCATTGTTGATAAAGAAAAAGAGTTGGTCAATACAAAATCTAAGATTCGAAAACTGATGATGTCGAATCAAAATATAAATATATGATGAATTACTCAATTTACAGAGTTGGAATAGTTAAAGAGAGAAATGGAAATAAATACCTGGGAAAACAACCTGGAAGAAAGTAAAAGATTGGCCAAAGAAGTAAAAGTAACATGTTTAAATTACCTACTTGTTGTAGATGTAGAAATGGAGGAGATTGACATTGGTGATGTTCATTCAATGATTGGAACTCTTAATGTAAATGATAAAAGAGAAGAGTTGAAGAAGAGAAGAGAAAAGGATAAAGCCGTAATTTAACAAAAGACTCAAGTTAACCTGCAGAGTTTAAACAATTTCCTGGTCAAAAATAATTTACAATGTCAAATTACTTAGAAAGTTGCAGTCAAAGTTCAAAATAATATACCATTGGTACATCGGAAGGATTTTAAATTTGATTTAAATGTTAATACAGAGCCCCCGAAGTTCGTAGTTTAATTATTAAATTTTCACACTCAATACAAGGACCAACAAAAAACAACTACATCTATGAGCAAAAAATGAAGAGATAATCCTTCAAACAACCAGTAAGCGATGAAGTTTGCAGAAG
Source organism: Picea sitchensis (assembly GCA_010110895.2). Taxonomy (NCBI): domain Eukaryota; kingdom Viridiplantae; phylum Streptophyta; class Pinopsida; order Pinales; family Pinaceae; genus Picea; species Picea sitchensis. Next base: position 41,511 of record SNQJ01S0037718.1, read on the forward strand.
AAAGATAGATGTTCAAATCTTTTGTAATATTCAGTTAGACTAGTATTTAAAATATTTTCTTCTATTTTAAGATCTAGAAGTGTGGAATTCTAACCGATTTTGGTTAAGACAAAATTGTATAAATAAACACATTTGAGATATGAGGAGGGATTTTTCTCCCCTGATGTAAAGAGAGAATTTTTAAAACAAAATCCTACAAGAAGACATAGATTCTACTTCTCATTTCTTTGAGTTATGTGTTTTGTATGTGTTGCAACTTTATCATAATTCATATTCTTCGGTCTGTGGTGTTTAAGGAATGATTGACTGCAATTTAGTAATACATTTATTGTGGTTCACTTAATTATATGTTTATTCGGGTATAGCTTTTCCTTTGTTTTATTGTAAGTGGAACAAGACATGTATCTGTATAGATGTTCTCATACTAATTCATATTTTAGACATACATTTCATGTTTCTTCTATTGCAAATAAGGTAATATTTATTAGCATTAGATACCTTTCTTTGTTTGTCAATTTCTTCTTGTCATCTCTGGATTATTGATAAAAATTCAAAGGAAGAGATACTTCCTCTGTGTTTCTAAATTATTAGAGTATTGAAGTTTAGTTCCAAGTTGAAGGTAGAAAGGAACTATGAAAGAAAATATTATTAAATTTGGATGTCTAACATTGTTCTGTGAGCCCACAATAAATCTCAAGAACAACAGGGCCGATGTAAATGGTGGTGGAGGTGGGTGACATATGGGTGCATCCACTGTGGATGGATGTGATGGAAGAGGTGGTGCAAATGGCTAGCCTTCGAGTGTATCTAGTGAGGATGCATGGAATAAGAAAGATGTTGGGGGTGGGCAGCGATGGACCCCCACAAGTTGTAAAAGTGATGGAAACTCGCTTGGCCTGGAGTAAGGTAACCCAAAAGAAAAATCCAAGTGCCCAGGGAGTGGAGTAGTACTATAACAAGTGAATATGTCAACAACTTGCATACATATTAATAATATTGTACTATTAGTACCAAACAGTAAAATTCAATAACATAAATACAAAAATTTGATATTTAAATGATGTTTAACTCTACACATGATACATGTGATGCAGGAGACTTTTGCATCTAGGTGGACATTCCTTGGCATCGCCTAGTTCCACAACCTCTAGAAACAAAAGAACATTGCAAATTTTAGAATGTCATAAAATAAAGAAATGACTATGGTGAATTTATCAAATGTGACACATACATGTATATGGGGTATGCCAAATGAGCAAGCTATCTCTACTGCCACATCAGTGGTGGATACATGCATTGATGCATCCATGGGTGTAGAGGGTATGCTACATAGATGTAATAACTGCAAAACAACATACAATAAAATATTGATATAAATAAACATAATACTATATAAATATATAACGATGAAGAACATAGAGATGGTTAAGATACTAACCTCCTCCATGAAGCATTGTTGTCCATTGGAGTCCATAGGCCTATAGCAGGTCTGCCTGAGACCGGATCATCCGTGAGGTTCACATGGACATCTGCTATGTCCATGTTCCCTCTCCTCACTCCACTCTATTGTATGGGGGAGAGATCTAACCCCTCTATCAATGTCACTGGTAGGCACCTCTTGCTAAGATAGTGAAAAAAAGTTATCATGTTGCACTAGGCTCTAATTCAATGATGATATAGCTAATTGTACCTACTACAAGCTCTCTGTAATAGGAGGATGTTGGGAAGGGGGGTTAGGCCTTCACTTGGGGGGGCGAGGACCTAACATGGGATTACACCTAGCATGTTCTTGGTCCTATGCGAACCCTCGACCCACCCCATGGAACTCACCCATGTCTAATTAGTTGACATGATGACCCAAAATAAATTCAGCCCATAAGTTTTGCAAAAAATATAAAGGCATTTCCCTGTTATTGCAAGGAGGTTTATCAAATACCATGTACCACCCATCCATCCAGTTTTGACTAATTTGTGGGTAGATGCACCAGTCAATGAAAATGTGTTTCTTGTTCACATGTTGTTCTTTTCTAATTTGAGGATCCCTAAAAATAGACATCAATTTATTTTTTTGAGATACTCAAGTCTTTAACTCGGTTTCTATCCAATCTAGTGTTATAATACTCAAACATTATTGCCCTATATTCAGATATAGAAGTCAATTTCCCTTGGGCTCTTTCAATGGACCTCACAATGACGTCTAGTGAAGTGGCCAAGGACTCTCTTTGGGGTTCCCTTATGCCCATTAATTGATTTACAAGTGTTCTTAATGTGGCCAACCCCTCATCAATTTGGATGTTTATGTTGGGTGGTTGTGGCAAGTTGGGATTTCCCTTGCCTTGGTATGTTGGTTGGTGGTTTACATCATCTTTGGGTTCCATTTTATAATATATATTGCAATTTAATAAGGCATGACATGTAAATTAGGTTGTTTTTTTCAATTAAAATAGAAAATTACAAAAAACATCAACACAAATTTTAAGAAAAAAATAAAAAAATAAATAATAATAATCTCATTTATTGTAACTTATCTACAATTATTTTTAAAGGGGAAATGTTAGGCACTGTAAGAGGTGTTTGTTAAATTTTCTAGATGATATTTCTCTATAAAATTACAAGTTTCTATGATTTAGATTATTTTAGAATATATTAAATTAATTGAATAAAAGTAAAAATTACTAAATTGGGAGGAAAAGAAGAGAAATCAAGCATACATGGCTTGACTAGGACATCATGGAAAGATATTTATAGAGCTCCTCCTCTCCATTTTCCAAATGAGGGTTAAAATACAAGTGTGATGTGTGAAAATGGGCATAAATCGCATCCATGACCAGTTAAAAAACTATATCAGAGGAACGCATGCATGTTCCTCTTAGGAATGCACAAGCATTGTTAAGAACATGCATGTGTTCTTGCTGATGAAGCTACGTGGAAATTTGAGTGGAGGTTTGGGATTTTCCAAACCTATAGAATTAGGAATGCATGCATGTTCCTAAGAACATGCACGTGTTCCTGCTGACCCCCTTGCCACTTTTTCATCCACCAACTTTGTGCACACACCCATACCTATTGTATTTTAATACTTCTTAGGGTATTATAGTTAAGAAATGATGCAAAAAACCTATTTGTATTTTGAATGATTGAGTTAATGAAATGAAAAAGGTTTGGATGTTCGATTGGTTTCCCATTTCGAATTTTTAGGGTGAATCTTGTGTAAACTATGAATGTTCCATTGTTTTTTTTTTGCTATTCTTAAGAATATGTTATCATTTCTTCTCTTCATAGGTTAATCATTTGTAAATTATCTTCATTTGGTATTATAGCTACAATTTAGACAATTATTTGAGGAGCAAGGGAAATTTGTCCCTACAATAAAAAAATTCCTAGGTGGCAGCTCCACATCAATGATTCTTGTGTGTGAAGGAAAATGAGGAGAACTTCAAGGGTAGATATAAAAATATTTAATGGACAAAACTTGAAGTTTTGAAATCTTAATATGGAATATCTTCTTGTGGATGGGTTATTGTGTCAGTAAAACAACCCACATGTATGACAAGAAAACACAAGGAAAATATGGATAGGAAGGTGAAGACTGGTATGAGAAATAAATCTCTATGGTTTGGGGTAAGACCACAACAAACAGAATGATACCAAGAAATCAACTCAAATATCAAGTATGCTAGATAAATGTAAATTCCAAAAAAATAAAGGCTAGAAGCCTACCTCCTCTGGGAATTCATAGGAGACTACCGTTGAGCTCACAATCCAATGCTTGATACCTACAAATTGTCCTCAACATTCAAGATACACAAGCATATGGAAAATATATGAAATGTTAGCATATAAAATAGCATAATTCATCAAAATATATACAAAATTCACCCATGGAAAATAATATAAACATTTGCAACATATAATTGGATGGGAAATAAGTATTTCTATTAATATAATAAGTAGGAGTACATAGGTGACCACCTCCTGTATCAGAAGCTCGTCGAAAATGAGAAGCTAAGTCCCTCCAACTGGGCCTTCACCACCTCAATCCTCCATAAGGAAAGCTCACAATTTCTAGAAGTAATTGTGTTCCTCCTTCAAAATATAGGGAGAGAGTGGGGGTAACATAAGGAGAGTTCAAACTTAAAGGACTATGGGATGAAAACTCAATACGAGGCAAAATTTCTCCAGAGTATATTTTCTCTCAACTTTTTTCCCTCCTTCAAGGATTCTATATGGCTCAATATGTAGCCTCCAAAGGGAATTGAATGGTATAATAGGAGTGTTTCCAACATATGAAATGAAAAGGGTCATGGATTCCATGACTTGGCATGGAAAACCTGAAATATTTTTAATTTTTAGCAAAAAACCCAATGTACACGTGTTGTAATGGAGCAACCTACGTTAATCTGGATTTTATGAGAAAAACGAAATGAATATAGATTATTAATAGGTGCTTAAAACAAAATAATAGAGATACAGTAAAACTAGTTTTCCATTCAATAACGAAATAAGTTGAAACTATAAAATGCAGCAGAAACAAGCTTGTTGGAATGGTGGCGGCTTATCTCTAAGAAGAGATGTGACAGTTGCGCTCATTCCCAAGAAGAAGATTACAATGAGGCTCTAAAGGAATTTTTACAATAAAAAGGAATTCACAAATCCCTAGACATTCAAAAATCTAACCCTAGGAGATGAAGCGCCAAAAGTCATGTGGGCCCCGTTTGGGTAAGTTAGTACATTAACTTCCTGGGGTTGTAACTTTTGCATACCATCTTCGTTTTAGGCGTATGATAGCCCGTTGGAAAGGTATCATCGAGGATATTCATTTTGGGGCCTCAATAATTCCTTTGGGTATCTTTGAGTGCATTCAATCCTAAAAAATCCTCATTTAGGCCCTCAAAATGGACCTGGAAGTTAAAAACTGCTAAAAATAGTAAATTGCCAAAATTGTCAAAAAATTGTTTTGAGCCAGTCAAAAAAGGTGGGTGGCCACCAATATCCACTTGGATCAATACTAACTCCTTAGGAATAAATGGTCTCCATTTCATTGAGGTCCCCCATCAAATGAGGAAATTTTTGTTGAATTTGGCCCCAGGTGAGCCACTTGCCTTGGTGCAGGAGCTGCCCTGCTTTGACAACTCGATAAAGCTAGATCCTTTGCGGTCGAGTGCCCTTGATCTGTGTGTCCACAATATGATCATTGGATTCCTGTTGTATGCAGTTGGGGTTGAGCTATGTTGGTGTCAGTTGTTCTGCTACTTCTGAGGTGTCCAATAATGGTGGGAAATAGGGGCGAAGGAGATCCACGTTGAACACTGGGTGCAGGCCAAGGAAAGGAGGAATGTTGAGCTGAAAATAATTATCCCCCATGGCCTTGGTGATGGTGTATATCCCATAACGGCATGGGTGAAGCTTCCGATGGGGTCTGGTAAGGCGTTCTTTCTGCAAGTGTAACCAAAATTTGTCGCCAACCTGAAACTTATGTGGCACCCGATGTTGATCATGGTGTTGCTTGTACTTGTCATTGGAATTATGTAGTATATCCTAAACTTGTTGGCAGATGTGTTGGATCCACTCAATGAACTAGGTGGCTTTGTCAGCTTCAGTTGGAGCAAGAGATGAGTTGGTCGAGGTGACTGCAAGGGGAAGTGCAACATCTATGGGACCCAATGGTTGGAATCCCAACCCCACCTAAAAAGGGTTGTGGCCAGTTGAGCTATGCAGGGCTCGGTTGTAGCTATGTTAGACATAGGGAAGGATCTCATCCCATGTGCGAGGGTGCTATGAATTATACATGCGAAGGATATGCACAATCATTCAATTTACAACCTTTGTTTGTTCATCTGTCTGAGGGTGGAAAGTCGTGGATTTGGTGAGCTTGGTGTCCACCAGTGACCAGAGGCTCGACCATAATGTGCTAAGAAATAGAATCTCCCAATCTGAGACAATGGTTTGTGGGATTCCAAAATGTTCCCAGACTCATTTAAAGAAGAGCTTGGTAGTGGCCTCTACTGTGATGTTCTTCTTGCAGGCAACCAAAATCGTCATCCTAGAAAAGCGATCAACAACCACAAAAACACAGTCGTTTCCCCGCTTGGTGGATGGGAGGATCAACATGTAGTCCATTGAGATGGATTCCCATGGCCTGTCAGGAGTAGGAAGAGGGGTGTATAGGCCCTGTTTCTTAGTGCTCGGTTTAGCAATCACGTAGGAAGTGTAGGACCTGATATACTTGTTGACCTCCTATCGAAGTTTCGGCCAGTAGAAATGTTTATGTAGCATTGCCACTATATTTTTAATGTCAGAGTGTCCTACCACCCGAATGTAGTGGGCTTCCCATATCAGCTTCGCTCACTCACTTGATGGAACATAGATATGGCCCAGATGACACAACAACCCATCCTGAAGATGGAAATTATCGACAACTGCGTTTGCCCCCAACATTTGGTAGGTCGTGGCGAAGTCTGGGTCTATCTCATAGAGTTTGGACCATCTAGAGGTCTCATGGCTGCAAGAGTCTAGCACTGTGGTGAGTGTCGTGACTGGCGGTCTGCTGAGGCAATAAGCGACACGATTGGTGATTCCTGTTTTATACTTGATGTTGAGGTGGAATCGTTGCAAGTATGTGGACCACTTCTGATGGTGGTCATTCTACAATTTTCCTTGTGTTTGCATGAACTATAGTGGCTTATGATCAGTGTGGATGACTGTCTCCTTCCCAAGAATGCAGTTTCTCCACTGGCAGTAGGCTTGCACAATGGAGTACATTTCTTTGTCGTAAGTAGGGTATTTACGGACAACATATGATAGTGTCTCACTATGATAGACCATGGGGTGGCTGTGTTGAGTGAGAATGACACCCACAACATAGTCAGAAGCATCTGTCTCAATCTCAAAGGGTTGTTGCAGGTCTGGGAGTGAAAGTACTGGGGATGAGCACAAGCGCTGCTTCAAATCATCGAACGCTTGTTGTTGGGACTGCCCCCATGAAAATTTCACCTTAACACCACCCCTGGTTATTTGGCTGAGGGCCCATGCAATATGGGACAATCCTGACATGAGCCTGAGGTAGAAATTGGCCAGGCCCAAGAAGTTCTGGAGCTCAGTGAGTGTGGTTGGGGGTGGCCAGTCACAGATGACTTGGATCTTGGCTGGATCCACATGTACACCATGTCGATTAATGATGTAGCCCAGGTAATGGACCCTGTCCATGGCGAAGGAGATTTTTTCCAAGTTGGCGTATAGCTTGTGTTGTCGTAGGGTGTGCAGAACCTGCTGAATATGCTACAAGTGTTCGGCCCAAGTCTTATTGTAAATGAGAATGTCATCCAGATACACCACTAAAAAATTATTGGTGAATGGTTGTAGTATATCATACATCAACCTCATGAAAGTGGTTGGCGCATTTGTCAAACCAAATGGCATGACCAACCATTCAAAAAGGCCTTCCTTTGACTTGAAGGCAGTCTTCCATACATCTGTATGTTCTATCAAGACCTGGTGGTAGCCAGACTTCAGATCAATCTTACTAAAGTATTTGCCCCCCGTGAGTTGATCAAGGAGGTCATCGATTCAGGGAATCAGGTACCAATTTCTGACTTGATTTTATTCATAGCCCAGTAATCAATGCAGAGTCACTAGGTTCCATCTTTCTTTTGTACCATCACGATTGGGCTCCCGCAAGGTGATGAGTTGGGATGGATGTGACCCTTGTGGAGAATCTCTTATATCTAGCGCTTGATCTCCTCATTCTCTAACAGAGAGAAACAATAGACTAGCCCATTGGGAAATAGTGTGTTGGGGGTTAGATCGATGGGGTTCTTGACCTAGCAGTGCAGAGGTACCCCGGTAGGTGAGGAGAAGATACCCAAGTATTCTTCCACGACCTTATCTACTTGCTTCTACTGTGTGGAGAGGTCGGCCGCAGAGACCCTGAATGTGGCTGTGATCTTTCTCTTATTCTAAGAGAAAATCATGAAGAAGACAAACTTCCCTGTCTGAGAGATGACCTTCCTACATTGCTTAGCAGAGATCAAGGAAATAGCACTAGGTGGGACTACCTCAGGTATCCTGTACAATTTTATGTTCAAAGTAATAATAACACTACGAGGCCTAAACTTATATACAACATGATGTTTCCATAAATAAGGTTGGCCCAAAAGAACATCACAAACTTCGAGAGGAGCATCATCACACAGTACCTCATCTTTGAAGGGCTTGATTTTGTACAACATTCGGCACTGTTGGCTGATGCAAAGATCACTTCCTTGGAGGAGCCATCCAATTGTGTAGGGTTGTGGGTGTGGCGTTGTCGGCAGGGCCAACCGCTTGATGACCTCTACTGAGATGAGGTTCTTCTGGCTACTTCTATCAATGATGAAGTGCAGCAGGGTGCCTTTTACCCACATATGTGAATGGAAGAGGCACTCTCCTTCTTCTGGCTCATCCGGTTCACCAGGCTGGAGCTTGGTGGTAGAAACGATGGCACTGGGTTTTGCGTCAATGATCCGTCTTCCCCTTTCTAGTTCTGGCTCAGAGTCAGAATCTACATCTGATTCAGAGGCTTTCACTTCGGCCACCAGTGACTTCTTTGAGTGGAAGTCAGTAGTGTTATTCCAAGGGCTCTTATGGAAGTCGCACCACTTCCCGGTATCTTTCTTTGTATTTTTGGTGTCCTTCTTTGCTTGCAACTTGGACTAGTTGTCCTGATAATGTCCATATTTTCTCTGTCCTTTTTTGGGGGGGGTTGGTGCCACCCTTTACTGGATTTTGTTGTGAGGGGTTCCCAGGCCCAAATTGTTGCATCTTTTGTTTGAGCTTCTGCTCGATTTTGACGACATATTGGTAGGTCGCGCCCAAGGATGAGGTGTCTAGAAATTCCTTTTCGGTCTATATGTATATATGTAGATCACCGATATACTTGAGCACCAGATGTCGCTCCAAATCTTTGATACCTAGCTTGGTGTGCAAGGTATGGAAGATATTTGTGAAATCTGACATTGCTTGGTCTCTTTCTTGCCGCAGTGTAGTCCATTTGGTATACAGGTCGTCATAACTTTCAACAGGGTAGTATTGTTCCTTAATAACATCCCTGAAGGATTCCTAGGTGGCCATGATTGTAAATAATGAGGTTTTCTCTGTTTCCTTTTTCTCATAGAGGGTTTCCCACCAATCTTTGACATGGGGAACGAATTTGAGGAGTGAAAAAGTAATATTTTCTCTATTCGAAAAGTTATGAACAGAAAAATACCCTTCTAGTAGATTCAACCACTTGTCTACAACATCTGCATCTATTTGACCTTCAAATACAAAAATATTGAAGTTTATTTGTACCTTGAAGGGGGTGGCACCTCCGCTCAAAGAAGATGCGTCGCCTAGTGGTAGCCACCGAAGGATTTGTGCAAAACTATCCATCATCTCGTTCCTCTGTTGTGTGAGGGATTCCTCAATCAACAGTTTGAAAGGATCTCCTATCCATTCATATTTCTTTTCACCTACCATGAGAGGTCTCTTGGGAGTGTGAGAGCTTTTTTCCTCAAGAGAAACAAGATCGAGACCCAACTCTTTGTACTCCGACCTTGTTGGGGACATGCATTAAGACGACAAGGAGAAGACCGCTCTGATACCACTAATCCATATTTTATGAGCATAAAAAAATGAATACAGATTATTAACATGTTCTTAACACAAAATAACATAGATACAGTAAAACTTGTTTTCTATTCAATAATGAAATAAGATGAAACTGTAAAATGCAGTGGAAACAAGCTTGCTGGAATGGTGGCGGCTTATCTCTGAGAAGAGATGTGACGGTTGCACTCATTCCCAAGAAGAAGATTAAAATGAGGCTCTAAATGCCTTTTTACAATAAACAGGAATTCCAAAAACCCTAGAAATAAAAAACCTAACCCTAGGAGATGAAGCGCCAAAAGTCATGTGGGCCCCGTTTGGGTAAGTTAGTACATTAACTTCCCGAGGTCATAACTTTTGCATACGATCTCCGTTTTAGGCGTATGATATCTCGTTGGAAAAGTATCATTGAGGAGTTTCATTTTGAGGCCTCAATAATGCCTTTAACTATCATTGATTTGGGTTGATCCCAAAAAAACCTTCATTTAGGCCCTCAAAATGGCCCTAGAAGTTAAAAACTACTAAAAATAGTAAATTGCCAAAATTGTTAGAAAATTGTTTTGAGCCAATCGGAAAAGGTGGGTGGCCACCGATATCCACATGGATCATACGTATACACAAGTTGTATAACTATAGCCTACATATATGCACAAAAAATTAAATTTTTGACTTTTGACTGCGCAAAATGGGGAAACTGAGTCTGCAGAGGGAAAGGGAAGGCCATCAAAGCATTATGGATAGAGTGTGGAAAAAATTGTTATAACAAAGAGTATGATCTCACTACACTTTTCAGATTCATTGTTGTTTAAGGTATCAATAAATCCAATACTAGGGAACTATGGGATACATTACAAGCTTTGTATAAGACAATGTCCCTAATAAACAAATTATTTCTTTAAAATACATTGTACCTTCTTAGGATGAAGGATGTTTACTCCATGATAGAGAATATTAATGCTTAATTTATCACTATGATAAGCAAGTTATCCAAATGATATTAAAATGTATGAAGAATATAAATTTATTACTCATTTATGTTTTTGCCAAATTCATGGGATATAATGATTGTGCTCATTAGTACTACATCCACTTTAAACATTGAGGATGTAGTTGTAAACTTGTTATGAAAATAAATGAGGTAAAATTCCATAGTGGTTTGAACCAATGATACATTTTTTGCGAGATGTCATGAACAAAATCAACATAATCATAATCCCCCTTGTTTAGAAGGTACTAAATTGGAAATGCTAAGGACATGGTTGAAATATGCATCACTCTCCAAAATAAGAGTGGGATTGGTCGAAGATTGCATTGGTTATGTCACTTCCTTATAATTCTCACTCTCTAAGAGAAGAGTGGGATCGATTGAATATTGCATCGGCATGAACACTTCCTCAACCACTGGTTGAATAGGATGTGAGACAACATGGTCAAGAGATGTATCACCCACCAAAACAAGAGTGGTGTCGACCGAAGATTGTATCAACATGACTGCTTCCTCAACCATTGGTTGAATAGGATGCGAGACAACATGGTCAAGAGATTTATCATCCCCCAAAACAAGAGTGGTGTCGGTCGAATATTGCATCGACACGACTGGTTCCTCAACCACTGGTTGAATAGATTGTTGGGAAAATAAATATGACTCAGAGCTAGAAGGGCCAACAAACAAGAACCACGAATCTTGTACCATGGAAATARYAGAGCAYAAACGAGTTAAGTGATMTCCTTTGCAAAKTTTACAAAGGAACTTGGGATTACATATTATATKTCTAGGATTCTCAATCATATTAATGCCCCCAACATGACTTGTAGTGGCCAGTGACATGCTCCCAAAATGACTTGCAGAGGCTAGTAGTGGATCTCCAACATGACTTGCAAAGGTTGGTGATGTTTGTCCAATGTGACTAGCAGTGACTAGAGTTGTTCCCCCAGCATGACTTGGAATGACTGGTTTCTTTCCCTTAGTAGGACTCACAATGGTTGGTTTTTGATCTCCAACATGACTTGCAGAGGTTGGTTTCATGAAAGGATATGAAGGTATCATCCCATATGGGAATGCTTGCGAAGAAAAAGTGATATGATACAGATTACCCATGTGAGGATATACATTTCACCTCGACGAAGGAAATTCATGTGGGGGGTTGCCCAAATTAGAAAAATGATTACACCATGATGTAATACCAAAGGTTGGAGGAGGATTTTCCATAAGAAAATCATTCATGGGAAAAGGAATTGTGGATGAAGAATAGACAGATGGGATATAGGAAGTAGAAACATTTCCCATTTGTCCATTCCATCCTTGAAAATTATAACTAGGATTGGTTCATGTCATAGGAAATGACTGAGGGATATGCCCCCCACCAAAAATGAAAGGATTATAAGGAGGTGACATGCACCCCCCCGACCCAAAACTAGCATTGATGTTGGGTGTTGGAAAGGAGGATGATATGTGTGAAGTCATATTTGGCATACCAAAAGAAAAAGGATTAGAGGAAAGAGGCATAAACTGAGTACTATAACAAGGAATCCCCATGAAAAAGGTGCCAGGGAGAGTGGATATCGATGATGATGATGTCATACCACTCAAAAATATAAAAGGATTCATCTCCATGGACTGAGATGAGCTCATGGACTGGGTAGCGCTAACTTAGGGAGTCCCTAGATTCCAAGTAACCGATGATGAGGGAGTCACGGGGACTCCACTAACTATAGTAGAGGTTAGAGTTGAATTAATTCTTATAATGGGATTATCGTGAGCTTGAGTGATGAATATGTACATACCACATTTATTAATTCTATGCCTTCTAGAAGGCAACATCATTATCATACCAAACTGTGGTAATTGAATCGAGAGCTGAAAAGACTACGAGGAGGTTGGTCTTGCTCCACGATGACTAAAATCTCATGATGCAATGAAAAATACTAAGGCCAACTAATATACAAAGAGCACTCTCCTAAATAAAACTAGAAGCCAAATGTACACAAACAAGTGAGGATGGTTGAAAAGGGACCTCCCCAACTAAAGAAGGTATGTCTCTCCTAGGAGGGGATGAGACACCCAAACAATAGAGTGGAGGTAATAGAATCAATTATAAGGACCCTCATGGGCTTCATAACATGATCGTAAAAATCCCTTCAAAGAGAAAATCCTCCATAAATTTTGTGTGTTGTCCGATCCATATCTAACTCAGGGTACCTACAGAATAACCCCTGCAAGTAACTTGTGTGGTTACCTAGGTCATGCAACTATGGTCATCATGAAATAACCAATGCTTGGGTGAACAGTCATAGGTCAGGTCCACCATATGGGCAGGGTACCTAATCCTGAAGCTCAAGAAGCACCAAGGTACCCCAAGAACCACTAGATACGAATATAACCCCAGAAATATATCTGATGCTAGGAAGGTATTGGAGGGCTATCTCTTCAACCAAATTCATGCGACCTCTTCATTATATCTAGTTTTAGTGGAGTATCACGAGGACACAATTTATACAATGGGTTTCACCACTCCCTGGTTAGACACATATGTTGAATTTTGTAGCCTTGGAGAAGTTTAATCACAAAACCCTATTCCAAGGCCCTAAATTCTAAACTTGTTTGTGTACACTAAAAAATAAAAAATTTCTAATCAATTTTAATTGTTGCACGCTAATTTTGGTGGTTTTTGTTTACTCAATAGGTATGGTTGTGAAACTAATGGTGTTATGACTCACCATATGAAACATGCACATGTGAAAACATTGTTAAGTACTAGTCTTGTTTTTCAAAAGAAATGGTATGCTTCTAAATGTTGTGCACAAGAAGCAATCTCTTCCAATTTCAATGACAATGCAATCTTTCCTTAAATTCCAATACTAATGCAATCTATACAAAAGTGCAAATGCTTCAAATGAAATGATTTTTTTTTGTATTTTCAATATAGGAAAATGAAAATGAAAAAAAAAAACGTTTTTTCATTTTCCATATAAAGGAATGAAAATGCAAAAATGAACTAATAACCTCTCAATCAGGGCCTATTGCAAGCAGAAGAAGACAAGACAAGTAGGGCATAGAGAAGCTACTACTTAGAACTAAATGCAAGGACTAAACATGACAAAAATAACAAGAATCATTCCTTAAAAAAAAAAAAACAATAAAACAACTTCCTATTACTCTGGAAGCACTCAACAGACAAAACAGAGACCCAACAAGACTCAACAACACTTAGAACCCACCCAGAAAACACCAAAATGAACCAAAAAAGGCTTAGAAAAATATGTAAGTGATTGTTCAGGGAACAGACACATATATATGCACCCGAGACACAGACAACCTACGTATACACGTGATTATTTAGGGAAAACCCACATATGACAACAAAAACACTAACTGGGTAAGGATTAAGAAAAGAAACTCAGATATACAACAATGTACAAGGTTTTAAGCTACAAGAGACACAGAAACTCAGGAAAACAAAGAGAAATCAAAAAGAAAAATCACCAACAAACCCCAAAAGGGAGAAATCACCAATGGAGTCGTCAATTCTATTATGTGGAAAATATCTATGGTTTGGGGTAGGACCACAACAGATAGAACAACACCAAGAAATCAACTCAAATTTCAACTATGCTAGATAAATGGAAATGTCAAAAAAAGTAAGGCTAGAACCCTACCTCTTCTGGACATTCGTAGGAGACCAATGTTGAGCACACAATTAAATGCTTTATACCTACAACTTGTCCTCAAAATCCAAGATACACAAGCATATGGAAAATGTATGAAATGTCATCATATAAACTAGAATAATCCATCAACATGTATAGCAAATTTACCCAAGGAGAATTATATAAACATTTGCAACATATAATTGGACGAGAAAAGAGCATTTCTATTAATATAATTAATAGGAGTACATATGTGACAACTTCCTGTATCAGCAAGTTATCAAAACCAAGAAACTAAGTCCCTCCACCTTGGCCTTCACCACCTCAATCCTCCACAAGGAAATCTCACAAGTTCTAGGAGTAATTGGGTTTCAACTTCACAATATAGAGAGAAGTTGGGGGATGAACATAAGGAGAGTTTAGAATTAAAGGACTAAGGCATGCAGACTCAATACAAGGTGAAATTTCTCCAGAGTGTATTTGCTCTCAACTTTTCTCTCTTCTTCAAGGCTTGTATATGGCTCAATTTATAGCCTCCAAAGGGAATTGAAGGGTCTAATCGCAACATTTCTAGCATATGAAAGGCCAAGGGTCATGGATCCTATGACTTGGCATGGAAACTATTTTTAATTTTGAGCACAAAACCCGATGTACGTAGGTTGTAATGGAGAAACCTACGTATACACAAGTTGTATAACTGTAGCCCGTGTATATGAACAAAAAATTGAATTTTTTACTTTTGATTGAGAAAAATGGGGAAACTAATTCTACAGAGGGAAAGGGAAGGCCATCAAATAATTATGCATAGAGTGTGGAAAAAAATTCTATAACAAAGAGTATGATCTCACTACACCTTTTAGATTCATTGTTGTTTAAGGTATCAATAAATCCAATACTAAGGAACTATGGGATAGATTACAAGATTTGTATAAGATAGTGTCCCTAATAAACAAACTATCTCTTTAAAATACATTGTACATTCTTAGGATGAAGGGAGGTGACTCCGTGATATAGAATCTTAATGCTTAATTCATCACTATGATAAGTCGGTTAGCCAAGTGATATTACAATGTATGAAGAATATAAATGTATTATTGATTTATGTTTTTTCCAAATTCATGGGATAATCTTATTGTGGTCATTAGTACTACATCTACTTTAAACATCAAGGATGTAGTTGCATCCTTGCTATGAAAATAAATGAGGTTAAATTTCATAGTGGTTTGAACAATTGATGCACTTTTTGTAATAGGTCATCAACGAAATCAACATAATCCACCTTGTTTAGAAGCTACTGAACTGAAAATGGTAAGTACATGGTCGAAAGATTCATCACTCTCCAAAATAAGAGTGGAATTGGTCAAATATTTCATCGATGATGTCACTTCCTTAGAATTTTCACTCTCCAAGAGAAGAGTGGGATCGACTGAAGATTTCATAGGCATGACCACTTCCTCAACTGCTGGTTGAATAGAATGTGAGACAACATGGTCAAGAGACGTATCACCCCCCAACACAAGAGTGGTGTCAGGAAAATATTTCATCTGAACGACCTCTTCCTCAACCATTGGTTGAATAGGATGTGAGACAACATGGTCAAGAGATGTATCACCCCCAAAACAAGAGTTGTTTTGGTAGAAGATTGCATCCACATGGTTGATTCCTCAACTGCTAGTTGAATAGATTGTTTGGAAACTAAAGATGACTCAGAACTAGAAGGGCCAACAAACAAGGACCATGCATCTTGTACCATGAAAATGGCAGAGAAAAAACAAGTTAGATGATCTATTTTACAAAGTATATAAAGGAACTTGGGATTATGTCTTATATGTCTAGGATTCTCACTCGTATCAATGCCCTAAGCATGACTTGCAGTGGCCAATGACATGCTCCCGTCATGACTTGCAAAGTCTAGTAGAATATCTCCAACATGACTTAAAGAGGTTGGTGATGTTTGTCCAGTGTGACTAGCAGTGACTAGATTCATTCCCCCAACATGACTTGCAGAGGTTGGTGATGTTTGTCCAGTGTGAATAGCAATGACTAGAGTCATTACCCTAATATGAATTGGGATGACTGGTTGATTTCCTTCAACATGACTCACAGTGGTTGGTTTATGATCTCCAACATGACTTGTAGAGGTTGGTGTCATGAAAGGATATGAAGGTATCATCCCATATGGGAACACTTGCAAGGAAAAAGTGATATGATAGGGATTACCCATGTGAGGATATACATTTCTCCCCGATGAAGTAACTTTGTGCAGGGAATTACTCAAATTAGAAAATTGATTCCACCCTAATGTAATACCAAAGGTTGGAGGAGGATTTTCCATAAGAAAATCATTCATGGGAAAATGCATTGTGGATGAAGGATAGACGGATGGGATATATGAAGTAGAAAAACCACCCATTTTTCCATTCCATCCTTGAAAATTATAACTAGGATTGGGTCTTGTTGTAGGAAATGACTTAGGGATATGCCCCCACCAAACGGGAAAGGATTATAAGGAGGCAATGTGGCCCCTGATCCAAAAATAACATTGATGTTGGGTGTTGGAAAGGAGGATGACATGTGCGAAGTCATGTTCTATATACCAAAATAAAAAGGATTAGAGGCCAGAGGCATCAAATGAGTACTATAACAAGGCATCTCCATGAAAAACGTGTCAGGAAGAGTGGATATCGATGATGACAAAGTCATACCACATGAAAATATAAAAGGATTCATCTCCATGGACTGAGCTGAGCTCATGGACTAGACAGCGCTAACTGAGGGAGTCCCCATAATCCAAGTAACCGATGATGAGAGAGTCATGGGGACTCCACTAACTATAGAGGAGGTTGGAGTTGACTTAGTACTCAGAAGTGGAAAGCAGGAAAGGCTAAGAAGATGGAATCCAATACACATCATTACAAGGATCCTAGAAACCATTGTAATCATTACAATATTCTTTGGAACACTGAGGAAAAGTGTTGGAAACTACATCCAAAGTTTAACCTGAAGAACCATCAGAAGGATGTGAATAGAAACAATATTCTAGCCACATATTCGAATCGGGTTGAAAGCAACTTCGATGTGGATGATAATATTGTCTTCACATCGGTGCAAAAGGAGGTGAATCTAAGTATCCTTGAACACTAGGAAGAGAAGGAGATGACCAAACTCTTCCACATTAAGATTCAGGTCAAGAAGACCAAGATAGATTCTTTGTTCAACTCTAGTGCACATGTTAATCTGTTAGCAACATATCTATTCAGCATGCTTGGATTGGAGATTCACGATAATCCTATACCATATCCATTGGGATGGGTAGTAAAGGATGCATAGATCAAGGTAACAAAGGAGTGTAATATTAAATTTGTTGTAAGTGTTGATTTTATTGATGAGGTGGAATTGGATGTGGTACCTCTTAATGTATGTGGAGTAGTGTTTAAAATCACCTCCATGTATATGAAGGATGAAATATTCATGTGGAGAGTCAAAAGTACCAAACAATCAAGGATGGGAAGTCCTACATCATCAACATGCATAAATGAAAGTCAAAGATCTCACTCGGAAGTGTCAACCAAGCCAAGAAGTTGATTAGTTTCAGTAAGAAATATGTTTTACTTTTCTTAAGAAAAAAACAGTTTGATGATGAGTTAATAAGAGTAAAGGAATCCCTAGAGGGGTGCACTAAAGAATAGAAACATCATTTGGAGGATTTTCTATAGGCATACAAAGAATTTTCTTGAAAAATATTGTCGGAGCAATGTCCGAAGATATTGGGAGATGACTCCTCTTCTTCAAGCACTTCTTCTTCGACTATGTCTTCCAAACTTTCAGGAGGGACACTATTTTGCAGAGTGTATTGTAAGATTTCAAAATTTAGACCTTCAGGGGTCGGATTTGGTCAGTTGGGGGGAAAAGGCTTTCTCAAAGGAGATTTAAAACTTCCTTTGCTTGAGGATGATTCTTCAGCCGATCTCTTCAGGTCTACGACTTGATTCGATAATTTTTGGACAACCTTTTGCAAACATTCTAAGTCTGAAGTTTTTGACTGTGTTTTGGTTTGGGGAGGCCTAGTAAGAATTTTTATTTTCTTCTTAGAAGATGGGGTTATTTCTGCCTCATTACTAAGATTATCTTTCAAGCTCAAAATATCTTTTTCAATTTGTCTTGTCTCCTCGAAGGCTTCCAGTAACGTAGACTTCTTAGACCTTTTAACCCAAGTTTCTATATTATTGTGTAGAGATTTAGTGTAATATGCCACAATAAGGCTTTCTATGAGCATTGAATCAGTGGGGATTCGGTTTTTTAACATGAGGAACCTTTGGTTAAAATATTTTACTTTCTCCTTAGGTTTCATCTTTAAGCTGGAGAGTTCCATGACTAAGACATCAGGAGATTTATCATCTCTGAACTTCTCTAGGAAACAGGTTTCAAATCTATCCCAATATACAATGGTGTGAGGTTGTTGGGCGAAATACCATGTAGAGGCATTTCCCTCAAACGTGTAAGGAAAAATTATACATACTACATATTCATGTTCTACACTTCGGAGCCTAATGGCTAGCATGAATTTCTTTATGTGATCCTCAACGATTTGCTTAGAGTATGGATCAAACTTAGGTAACCATTTCTCTGGGTGCTTTGGTAATGGGTGTTGGAGTCTGGGTACATCCACGACATCTTGATCAAGCCAGGGAAAGGTGGGATTTTTTTGATTTTCCATAGGTGTAGGTGGCGTCGAAGGATAGGAAGGTTTATATGATGAACTACCTTCGTCGGAGGATTCTCCTCCCGAAGAGGATGGAGATGAATGAGGTGGGGAAGGTGGAATACCATATCCCCTGACTCCAATAACAGGTGTCTTGGTAGGATTGATAGTATATTCTCCTAAAGGGTTTAAATGCAAACCAGTGCCTTCAAGTTGTTCTTTGATATCATAGAAATCTAAGGGTTGGTTAAGTGGCCTACCAGGTTGTATGATATGGGCCAAAGCACTATGTGTCCTTAAAAGTGACTGACGAAAAATTTCTTGTATGTCGGACCCTTGAGGGTTTGGTGATACTGGCTCAACGGGAATCTAGGGATTTCCATTTGAGGTAGTTGTTGTTTCAGAAGTAACATTATTGTCAAAATGACTCTGTGTTACTATAGGGGAATGAGTGTGTGGGGGAGGAGTCTTGTGACTTCCACGTGCCATCAATTGTATTCAGGCCCTCCTTCTAGCACCATTTTTTGACAGGCAAGATTGGCCATCCGTCAACTGGGAGAATGAGTCTGGTCCGGGGTTGTCTAAGTAACGCAAGTTATTTAGTGTAACTCGTTTTGACGGGTTTAATGGCTTCGTTAACCAATCTAAAAATCCTAAAAGAAACAAATAAAAGAAAGAAATAACTAACTAATTACTAAACATTATATATATATGTACATATTCTCTAATGTAATTGTTGTAGGTGTATTCAAGTAAAAAATATACAAATCTCTCATATGCACAACATTTACAAATTGCAAGTTTTAATCGAAACTTACGAAAAATCAATGTGGAAAATGATTTCTTCTAGGAAGCAGATAAAGAAAGCACATAAAAATATTTTCTATTTTTCTTTTATAAATCTAAACTAATATGGAATTAAATAAACTAAGAAACGCAAACATGCAGGTAGTCTAAAGATGAACCGTACATTTTGATTTCATTAATGTGTAAAAGACAAAATTGAGAAATACAAATTAGCTAACCTACTTATTAGTTAGTGTGGTGCATCCAAGCACCTGTATGAGTAAGAACATCTATCTGTCACGTCCAAGAGAGAAATCTGCAATTAACTTTATAATTGTTCTAAATAAATTCAAGACATGCATTGACAACTTAGTTTTAATGACAAAGGAGGAAACACCAATAAAACCCCACGATCTTATAATTGCACATAATTACAGCAAGATAAATATGGAAGTAGCTTATGCGTTTCATCATTCAATTAAAATTCAAAAGATAAATCCATTCATTTTTATTGAAGATATGATCACATTAATTATATCATGAGTAGCAAATTATAGATGGTATTTATAATATAAACATCCCAGACATCATATATCATTAAGTCTAAAGCTATCACACCTATAAATATATTAGGATTAACAAAACATAAATGAAAACATCATTAACAAAAGGCTAAAGCCAAAATGCATATATGTTGTTTCATTGAGTCTTGAATCAATTGTCCATCTTCTTCCCTCAGCCAAGATGATTTCCATTACAAAATATGGAGTATTTAAAGAGTATGTGAAAGTTAAACTTCCTATCTTGTAAGATAGGATCAAATCTGAAAAAGATCTAAAAGTTACAAATATAGAGGGTCTAAAAGCCACTCAATATCAAACTATATCTTCATAATTATGAGAGTTTTACTCTTATTTACAAAATAAGCCAAAAGAGATGTCTAATTAACTAAGTCCAACATGCTCCACCCTACATGCTCCACCCTATGAGATTAGAATAAGATACATCCTATCCTGAAAGAAAATCGAAATGAGCAAGTCAGATATTTATTTAACTAATAATTTCCAAATTTTATATGAGAATTGAATTGGCTATAGAATCTCTAGATTTTGTAGCCAATCTAGCTATTGGTAATAGAAATCTAAATCAATCTAGAATAATTAGAAAAATAACAAAAAACATAACTATGATAAAAACCAATCTTACCATCCAACTGATAACAAAATTTGAATCACAAAATCTCAGAATTGATCACATCTTTGACACTGTCAGTTCTTTTTATTATGATATTTCCTATCCTCTTCAAATGTTTTACTTGTCTTTGTGCATTGGCCTTGAGCTCACGATTTTCATTTTCCAATGAGTCATTTTGAGCCACGAGAGCTTTGATCCTCTCTTGAAGAATAGGGATGTCTATGTAGTACTGACCTATCCAATTTAAACAAACTTCACAATGTGTAGCAGGGGCAATTGGTTGAGGAAGTGTGTAATTGTGTGGTAAAACATCACTGCTACCCATTGTCGGCCTTTGACCCATTTTGATACCTGTAAATTCCTTGTTGTCTTTCAAACACGGTGGGAGATTATTCACATAATCAAATGGTTGATCTGGTTTAGAACAATTCAGATCTTCTTGTGCCAGAAACCTCTCGATCTCGGAGTTAGAATCATCATGGATCTCAATCGAATCGATCAAGCTCACATGAGCTTTGGATCTATTTCACAGATTCCGATAAATGAGTTGGTAAGTTGTCTTGTTACGAAACACTATATCTTGATTTTTCTTTGGCTGTTTGTGTGGGTGTTTGTTGTTGGTTTTTACAATGGGATTGGGGCAAGCAATTTTTCATGCTCAGGAGTTTTAATAACCCTAGAACTAGCATCCTGTTGCTCACACAACGACTGAATAGGAAATACCTTTTCACGAGGGTTTTCATACAAGAAAATTGGCTTGACATTTGAGAGCCCAAGAGGTTTCTCTATCATGGGTTTGTCCACCACAAGGGTCTCTACAGAATTTAGTGTAACAAATCTATTATGAGTTATGAAACTATCCCAATCATCACCAAGTTCTTTCAAATGATGAAATAACAACAACTTAATCAAACCATGTTGAAATAAGCTGGAATCAAAGTTCTTCCTTTTATATCTCTTTGACATTTTATACAAACTTCTTCACAGGTAAAATGACATGTTTAAATGAAAGCCAATAAAATGCATGACAAATCGTATGTGGTACAGGAACACCAAGCCAAAACGACCTTTAAAGGTGACAAATTGTCTTAAAACTGCCAACAAACCATGCCATCTAACATTGAGTAAGGAGACCAGAATGCCTTTGTTACAACATTGAATGTTTTGGGAGGTGACAAACAAACTCCAGGGTATTTCGTCCAACTTCGAATTTTTAAACCATCTTTGACTAGTGAGAAGAAGCCCTATTGCTTTGCTCAGAAATTCTTCGGTGATCTCCAACTGCATATCACCCACCTTGGATCTGCATCCATCAAATGTAAGGGAAAATTCTTTGGCTAATCGCAATTTATAACCCTGTAATTTCTCAATAAACATATCCCAACCCTAGCTCTTAAGATCCTCACTCGCATCATAATACAACAACAAAGTTTGCGGCCATTTGGCTCAACTCAGATGCCAGGGGCCATAAGGGTTTGAACAGATGGTAACAGGAGTGACCTAAACTTGTTGTGGGCTTATGATGTAGCAGCAGCAGAGGAAAGTCTAAGCCCAAAAAAAAAGGAGTAAAACTCATACTAGCGTGATCATAATGTGAGCATAAGGATTTTCACACATGAAATTCGAGCAGTTCTGGTGATGAACGTTTTGGATACAGAGCGTAACACTAGACCTTGATCTATCATGAGAGGCCTGTCATTTCAAATTGCCAGCTAAAAATGCGGTACAGGGTACGATCGTAGAGTGTTTAATTCCCATGACATGCAATGGGTATCCTCGATTTGCAAAGGTTAGGAGATGATGCATTTTTACAATCCAAATGAAAATCAAAGTTGATTTACCAAGAATTTAAATGAACAAGCCTATAGTCCATATGCCAATCGATTCTTGGCATACAAAGGATACAAAATATAATCTTACAGTCCAAGAGCAACTCAAAATAAGTGTTTCATTGATATGTGATAAACTCAAAGCAAAACAACATTCATTAAAAGATATGTACGAACATTGACCCTTTTAAAGACTAAGCCTTGGATACAATTGCAATACAATTTTAAGTTTTAATGCTTCATTCATGTTTTCAGTCATGAATGAAGTATGAAAATGCGAGATAAAATAAGTAGGGACAATCAAAACATCCTTTTTATAATCGAAAAGTCACCTTCAAATAGCAATATTTACAGGATGAGGCGTAGGCAACTACATGAATTGTCTTTTGTCACTTGAAAAAGAAAAAATCATATAGGGCTGCCAACAATGGCGACTTACTGGGAGAAGCAATTATCTCTGCATCACCGACGATTTCATGTTAGGACTGCTTAGAATGATTATAGATCAAAGAATAGGCGAAGGTCATCAAGCATCTCAATCAAATTTCAACAATCATTACACAGTCCAACTTCAGAGATCTTCCTGTGCAAATGAATTCCGGTGACAAATTTTAATTATGAGAGAAACAATATTTCAGACAATGGCTCTGATACCGTTGACAGGGACACTACTACCAACAGGCATCTATAGCATCAACATGGATTTCATTTAACCCACTCTATCACCTCTACCTTTTCCAAGAAATTCCAGTATAAATGAAGGGTACTTATCACTGATATCAAAATTTATACCTGATAATTTTCTTGAACCCAACATTTCTTCATTTCCAGCAGGCCTGTTCAGTACCCAGAAAAAGTTGTATTGGCATCATGTATGCATTTACCCACTGCCAGCAGATCTGTTCAGTATCTCGACAAGTTTACAAACACTTCCCACAACTCCCTAGAAATTATTTTCAATTTCGCATAAATTTAATGGACTTCCAGCAGAGCGGGGTGATGCTAAAAATTTCCATTTTCACAGAACTTAATATTTTTCAGCCTTTAATTATTTGCCTGATAACCTTCATTATGATCTAAAAATAGTTTTATGATGAAACTAATTTTTCGAGGATAGGAAGGCATACTTGATTTGTTTTGTTTAAAAACAGGGTCAGCGTCAAGAGCTTTAAAGATGGTCGTGTCTGCTCATAATTATAAAGTGAAACCAGGAAACCTATCCTAAATAGAAAGTTTCTTCAACTAATCTATGTTTGAACAAGTTACAGCATTGATGCTCTAAAAGACCTTAATTGTTGCTTCATAATGAGGCATTTTGGTTTCCCTTCATGAACTAAAAGGTGACACAGACATAAGCTTATCCAGAGATAAACAAAAATAAACAAAAAGAAAAGAACCAAAAACCAGAAAAGAAAATGAAAAAAGAAAAATTATGTACAAAGGTGGGTCTGAAATTTATCAAGAAAAATACCTCTTGAGAGATTGGCCATTCACCAGGAAGGTGTCTGGCTGTCCCTCCAAACTCAGTAGGCGGAAGGATATGGGACCTAGTTTTTCAACGATTACGAAAGGCCCCAACCATAGGTTCTGGAACTTGGTGTGTTCCTCTTTTCCTTCGTGAGGTTTATCCCACTTGAGAACCAAATCTCCTACCTTGAAGTTTATATCTGAAGCATAGTTAGAATCAAACCATCCTTTCACAATCTGTTGATGATGATCCAGTCTCTCCCTGGCTTGTGCTCTTACTTCTTCTACTTTCAACAAGGCATTGATTCAACTTTCAAGAGGAGGTCAATCCTCTTCCTGAACTTTCTGCGATAATTGCAGAGAGGGAAGCAAAACATGAGGAGGGAGAATTAATTCTCTTCCCTAGACGAGAAAGAAATGAGAATTACCAACAGAGGTTTTCAGAGTCACCCTATTAGCCCAGAGTGCATTAAAAAGCATGTTGTGCTAGTTTTTGTGGTTTTCAGAAACTGTCCTCTTGATGATCTTGATCAAATTTTTATTCGTTTATTCTGCTAGGCCATTTCCTTGGGGGTAATAGCTGGTAGAATACTTAAGTTTGATTCCCTTGTCCAAAGAAAAATCGCTCATATCAAAGGACAAAAAGTAAGAATCATTATCGAAAACCAAACATTCAGGAATGCTAAATCTAGTAATGATATTCATGTCAAGGAAAGATATCACCTGATTAGTGTTTACCACTTTCAGCGGTGCGGCCTTAGACCATTTGGTAAAATAATTTGTTATTGTAATGAAGTATTTATGCTGCTATGAATAAGTGGGTTTAATTGTCCCAGTGATGTCGAGACCCCATTGCTGAAAAGGTGAATCTACCTAAACAAGTTGTAAATGAAATGCTGCCTTTTTTACTCGTCCAGCAGCCTTTTGGCAGATTATGCATTTCTGGCATAATGCATGGGCATCTTTGAACAACGTGGGCCAATAGTACCCAGATATTAATACCTTGTGATTAGTGGTGTCTCCACCGAAGTTCCCACTAGCTTCACCTTCATGCAATTCAGATAATACTTTATCTGCTTCATCTCTTTCCAAACAACGCATGAGAACATTATCAAAATTCTTACAGAATAATACGTCATTTACCAACTGGAAAGGTGCAGATTTTAGTCTTAATGCTCTTCTCTTTTTTGGATCGATATGGCAGGGAGAAGTATTATGTGCTTAATAAAACTTAATATCATCAAACCAAGAATTAGCAACAACTTGTGTACAACAGATCTGACTTTCATTATGCTGATTTATAGTTGAGACATTAATTTGACTTTGTTGTTCTTCAACTGAATCAGCCACTAGTTTGCATAGGCCTTGACCTCTGACAATTTGTGCATGGGTTATTTCGAGGTCGTACTCTTGTAATGATGTCATCCAGTTTTCCCATTTTTCACCCAATTCCTTTTGTACTAACAAGTTCCTAGCAACAGGATAAGGCACAATGACTTTAGTTCTAGATTTCAGCAAATATGATTGGAAATGTTTCACTGCTTTGAAAAATGCATAAGCCTGTTGATCTACAGTCAGGTAGCTAAGCTCTGTGCCTTTGAAGGCTGAGATGATGAAGGCAATGGGGATTTCATTGCTTCCAGTCTTATTTTGGGTCAACAAAGCAGCATAATATCGGTCAGAGGTGAAAGTGTAAAGAGTGAAATCTTGTGAGAAATCAGGACTCATCAAGGAAGGGGCTTCCACTATGGATTTTTTGATCAAATCAAAGGCTTGATTTTCCTGTGATCCCTAATGATACTGAACATCCTTTTTAATTAAATTATGCAATGGCCTTACCATTTCTAAGAAACTTGGGACAAACCTTATGACAAAATTAATCTGGACTAAAAAGGATTACATACATTTTTTGGAGGAGGGGGGAGGAAGTTTGGCAATGACTTGAGTTCTTTCAGGATCGATGATCATCCCATCACTGAATAATATGAATCTGATAATTTTTCCTTGTTCCACTGCAAAGATTGAATTCTTAGGGTTGAGAGATATGTCATACTTGCGACATCGTTCTAGAACAAACCTACGGTGAGACAAGTGATCTTTCTTTTTTTTGGAGAAAACAGTAACATCATCAAGATAGACTACTACAAATTGATTTATGAGACCATGAAAAGAAATATCCATTGCTCTCTGAAAAGTGGCCCTGGCATTTATAAGTCCAAAAGGCATCTTCCTATATGCGTAAGTCCCCCATGGGGTACAAAAAGTGGTTTTTAACTAATCTAGTGGAGACATGAGGACCTAGTTATATCCCGAAAAACCATCTAGCAGTGATAGTCTTTTGGAACTAGATACCTGCTGAAGAATTTTTTCCATTGGAGGAATAGGATAATTGTCTTTCTCAGACGCTCGGTTCAAGTTACGAAAATCGACACAAAGTCAAATTTCACCACTTTTCTTCCTTTTAGGGACTAGATTAGACACCCATTGTGTGTGTCTCACTGGGAAGACTATCTTTGCATTCAATAATTTATTTAGTTCTTTCTTAACAATTGGTTCCAACTTAGGGTGCAACTTTCTCAACTTCTGCTAAAAAGGTTGAGTCTGGGGTTTCATGGGGATGATATGTTGTATTATATTAGGGTCAGGAGTTTTTAAATCATCATATGTCTAGGCAAAGACATCCTTGAATTCTTTAAATAGTTTTATAAAAGAAAATTGCTCTTGATCGGAGCATCCCACTCCCAAATTGATATTTTGTGGATTATCTTTAGTCCCTAGATTTATTGTTTCATGAGTCAAGGAAGAACTGTTCATTTTACAATTTACCGACCCTCTGAATTTATCATTCAAATCATAAAACTTCTCTAGTCTTACCATGGATTTAGGAATAGAGCTTACTAGATCAGATGTCGATTCGGGAGATCTAGGCTCTGATATTACTGTGAAATTGGGGAGATTTTCATCGTGAGTGCCTTCATCGATAATTGCACCTTGGAAAGTGTCCTCCATATGAAAAAATTTGACAATATGTTGATCATCATCAAACACTCTCCAATTAGTAATGTTGTCTGGGATCGATGGTCTGAACAATAACTCAATCGAAAATCCCTTCGGACAAAAGGCCTTCTGCGGGAAAATTTTTAGAAGCGGTGTTAGCCAATAAGTCAGCCTCAAAATTACTTAATCTAAGAATGGAATTGATGTTAAATTCTGAAAAATTGTGCATCAGATTCCATACCTCAATTTGGTAACTTTTCAGGTCTGGTGATAGGCAATGTATGGAATGTCTTACCTGCCTCACCACAATTTTTGAATCACCAAATACCATTAAGTTCTTTACGTCCATATCTACAGCTTTCCTGAGTCCTTGCAAAAGTGCTTCATATTCGACAGTGTTGTTAGTGCATTCAAACTCTAATCGACAGATGATGAAAGTTTTGCTACCTTCTGGGTCGATGAGTACACATCCTGCACCAACTCCTTCTTTGGATTTGGATCCATCGAAGTAAAGTTAACCATATCTGAGCTTCGTCAGCGGTGTTTGACACATTTGACAAAGCTACTGACTGAGCACATGTCATGAGCTATGATTGTTGTTCTGGATCGATGATGGGGGAAGTTTAGGCCATGAAGTTATTGAAGAAGGTGTTCATTCCCTACATTTCAAGTGAATTAGTGGAAGCAGTAAATGGTTCATTAGCATCATTCAAATCCGACACGGTGTGCTTGAGATAACGTTCACGGTTAATCCTAATTTTGTTTGGCTATCCATTTTCTGGCAGCCATAAATGTGACCAATCTGTTGCAAAGTAACCATATAGTTGCTCGGACCAATCCCTGCTCAAAAATAAGCCATAAACTTCAGGGATGTCAACAACAATGATGTCAATAATTTGGTGAACCTTATGATTAGAAGATAACCTAACAAGCACATTTTTTAGTTCACCCATTACCTTAACATTCGTTCGATCGAGATGAATGATCCTAAGACTGGAATGTTGAAATTTTTCATTAATTTTTTGGCAAACAGAGAAGGGCATCACATTTGATGATGCGCCAGAATCTACCATGCAATTATGTACATTTCTATTGAAAATTTCAAAATTTAACAAGAAAGGTGGGACATTTTTGCGAGTATTAACAACAAAATTCTGTTGATTTTTAGTCGTTGTCCCTGAAATTACTTTATATACATTTGATACAATTTTTTCAGTGACATCCTTTTTATCTGGGTGTTTAGGTGTTGTTTTAGTAGGGATCTTTTGATTTGTTTTAGATCTGATTTCTGCAATTTTCTTGTTTTTTAGATTGTTGTTTTTAATATTTTATGCAATGTTCCGAAGCATTTTATGTAGAAGAGGGAATTTCAAAAGTTCATAAACAAAAATATTAGCCCTGAGTTTCTTTAGGTATTCAATCAAATCATACTCTAAAACTGGGGCTGCTAAATTCTATTTTGTTTCAGTTTGTTTCAATTGTTTCAGAGGCACATTAGTACTTATTTCGGAAGAGGGTTTACTCTATATTTTACTTCTGGTGTTGTAAGGATGGACAGTTTCAAAATTTTCTTGAAAAATACTATCAGAGAAATGTTCGATGATATTGGGAGATGACTCCTCTTCTTCAATCACTTCTTCTTCGACTATGTCTTTTGAACATTCAGGAGGGACCAAGTCGTCATGTGCTTCAAGAATAGTTTGCAAAGCGTATTATAAGCTTTCAAAATTTAGACCTTCAGGGGTAGGATTTGGCCGGTTGTGGGGAAAAAGATTTCTGAAAGGAGGTTAAAAACTTCATTTGCTTGAGGATGCTTCTTCAGCCGATCTCTTCAGGTCTGCGACTTGATTCGATCATTTTTGGACAACCTTTTGCAAACTTTCTAACTCTAAAGTTTCTGATTGTGTTTTGGTTTGGCAAGGCCTAGTAAGAGTTTCTATTTTCTTCTTAGAAGATGGGGTTATTTCAGCCTCATTACTAATATTATCTTTCAAGCTCAAAATATCTTTTTTGATTTGTCTTTCCTCCTCGAAGGCTTCCAGTAACATAGACTTCTTAGACCTTTTAACCCAAATTGCTATATTATTGTGTAGAGATTTAGTGTGATATGCCACAATAAGGCTTTCTGTGGGCATTGAATCAGTGGGGATTCAGTTTTTTAACATGAGGAACCTTTGGTTAAAATATTTTACTTTCTCCTTAGGGTTCATCTTTAAGCTGGAGAGTTCCATGACTAAGACTTTAGGAGATTTATCATCTCCGAACTTCTCTAGGAAACAAGTTTTGAATCTGTCCCAAGATACAATGGTGTGAGGTTGTTGGGTGAAATACCATGTAGAGGCATTTCCCTCAAACATGTAAGGAAAAATTATACATACTATATATTCATGTTCTACACTTCAGAGCCTAATGGCTAGCATGAATTTCTTTATGTAATCCTCAGCGATTTTCTTAGAATCTGGATCGAACTTAGGTAATCATTTCTCTAGGTAGTTTGGTAATGGGTGTTGGGGTCCAGGTAGAGCCACAACATCTTGATCAAGACAGGTTCTGCCGGGATTGTTTTGATTTTCCATAGGTGTAGGTGGCGTCGAAGGTTGGGAAGGTTCAGATGTTGAACTTCCTTCATCAGAGGATTCTCCTCCTGAAGAGGATGGAGATGAATGAGGTGGGGAAGGTGGAATACCAGATCCCCTGGCTCTGAGAACAGGTGTCTCGGTAGGATTGATAGTATCTTCTCCTAAAGGGTTTAAATGCAGACTAGTGCCTTCAAGTTGTTCTCATATATTAGAGAAATCTAAGGGTTGGTTAAGTGCCCTACCAGGTTGTCTGATATGTGCCAAAGCATTGTGTGTCCTTAAAAGTGACTGACGAACAATTTCTTGTACGTCGAAGGGTTTGGTGTTACTGGATCAATGGGAATCTAGGGATTTTCGTTCAAGGTAGTTGTTGTTTCAGAAGTAACATTTTTGTCAAAATGACTATGTGTTACTATAGGGGAGCGAGTGTGTGGGGGAGGAATCTTGTGACTTCCACGTGCCATCAATTGTACTCAGGCCCTCCTTCTAGTGCCATTCTTTGACGGGCGAAATTGACCTTCTGTCAACTAGGAGAAGGATTCTGGTCTGGGGTTGTCTAAGTAACCAAAGTTGTTTAGTGTAGCGCGTTCTGACAGGTTTAATGGCTCTGTTAGCCAATCTAAAAATCATAAAAGAAAGAAATACAAGAAAGAAATAACTAACTAATTACTAAACACTGTATATATATGTACATATGCTCTAATGTAACTGTTGTAGGTGTATTCAAGTAGAAAATATACAAATCTCCCATATGCACAACATTTACAAATTGCAAGTTTCAATCGAAACTTATGAAAAATCAATGTGAAAAATGATTGCTTCTAGGAAGCAGATAAAGAAATCACATAAAAATATTTTATGTTTTTCTTTTATAAATCTAAACTAATATGGAATTAAATAAATTAAGAAATGCAAACGTGCAAGTAGTCGAAAGTTGAACCGTACATTCTGATTTCATTAATGTGTAAAAGACAGAATTAAGAAATACAAATGAGCTAACCTGCTTATTAGTTAGTGAGGTACATACAAGCGCCTGTATGAGTGAGGAACATCTAGTTGTCACGTCCAAGAGAGAAATCTACAATGAACTTTATAATTATTCTAAATAAATTCAAAACATGCATTGGCAGCTTAGTTTTAATGACAAAGGAGCAAACACCAATAAAACCATGCGATCTTATAATTGCACATAATTACAGCAAGATAAATTTGGAAGTAACTTATGCGTTTCATCATTCAATTAAAATTCAAAAGATAAATCCATTCATTTTGATTGAACATATGATTACAGTAATTATATCATGAGCAGCAAATTATAGATGGTATTTATAATATAAACATACCAGACATCATAGATCATTAAGTCTAAAGCTATCACACCTATAAATATATTAGGATTAACAAAACATAAATGAAAACATCATTAACAAAAGGCTAAAGCCAAAATGCATATATGTTGTTTCATTGAGTCTTGGAATCACTCGTCCATATTCTGCCCTCAACCAAGATGATTTCCATTACAAAATATGGAGTATTTAAAGAGTATGTGAAATTTAAACTTCATATCTTGTAAGATAGGATCAAATATGAAAAAGATCTAAAAGTTACAAATATAGAGGGTCTAAAAACCACTCAATATCAAACTATATCTTCAAAATTATGAGAGTTTTACTCTTATTTACAAAATAAGCCAAAAGAGATGGCTAATTAACTAAGTCCAACATGCTCCACCCTATGATATCAGCATAAGATACATCCTATCCTGAAAGAAAATCCAAATGAGCAAGTCAAATATTTACTTAACTAATAATTTCCAAATTTTATATGAGAATTGACTTGGCTACAAAATCTCTCAATTTTGTAGCCAATTTAGTTATTGGTAACATAAATCTAAATCAATCTAGATTAATTAGAAAAATAACAAAAAGAATAACTATGATAAAAACCAATCTAACCATCCAACTGATAACAAAATTTGAATCACAAAATCTCATAATTGATCACAGCTTTGACACTATCAGTGTTTTTTATTATGATATTACCTATCTTCTTCAAATGTTTTACTTGTCTTTGTGCATTGGCCTTGAGCTCACATTTTTCATTTTCCAATGAGTCATTTTGAGCCACGAGAGCTTTGATCCTCGCTTGAAGGATAGGGATGTCTTTGTAGTATTGACCTATCCAATGTAAACAAACTTCACAATGTGCAACAGGTGTAATCGGTTGAGGAAGTGTGTAATTGTGTGGTAAAACATCATTGCTACCCACTGTCAACCTTTGACCCATTTTGATACCTCTAAATTCCTTGTTGTCTTTCAAAAACGGTGGGAGATTATTCACATAATCGAATGGTTGATCTGGTTTGGAACAATTTGGATATTCTTGTGCCAGAAACCTCTTGACCTTGGAGTCAGAATCATCATGGATCTCGATCAAATCGATCGAGCTCACATGAGCTTTGGATCTATTTTGCAGATTCCGAGAAATGAGTCGGCCAGTTCTCTTATTACGAAACCCTATTTCTTTATTTTTCATTGGTTGTTTTTGTGGGTGTTTGTTGTTGGTTTTTACAGTGGGATTGGGGCAAGCAATTTTTTCATGCTCAGGATTTTTAATAACCCTAGAACTATCATTTTGGTTCTCACACAATGACTGATTGAGAAATGCCTTTTCACGAGGGTTTTCATACAAGAAAATTGGCTTGACATTTGAAATCCTGAGAGGTTTCTCTATCATGGGTTTGTCCACTAGAAGGGTCTCTATAGGATTTACTGTGACAAATCCATTACGAGTTATGAAACCGTCCCAATCATCACCAAGTTCTTTCAAATGATGAACTAACAACAACTTAATCAAACCATGGTGAAATAAGATGGAATCCAAGTTCTGCCTTTTATATCTCTTTGACATTTTATACAAACTTCTTAGCAAGTAAAATGACATGTTTAAATTAAATCCAATAAAATGCATGAGCAATCGTATGTGGTAAAGGAACACCAAGCCAAAACAGACTTCACAGGTGACAAATTGGCTTAAAATCGCCAACAAACCATGCCATCTAACCTTGAGTAAGGAGACCGGAATACCTTTGTCACAGCATTGAATTTTTCGAGAGGTGACGAATAGACTCCAGGGTATTTCATCCAAATGCAAATTTTTAAACCACCTTTGACCAATGAGAGGAAGCCTTGTTTCTTGACTCAGAAATTCTTCGGTGATCTCCAACTACATATCACCTACGTTGGCTCTACATCCATCAAATGTAAGGGAAAATTCTTTGGCTACTTGCAATTTATAACCCTAGAATTTCTCAATAAACATATCCCAACCCTGGCTCTTAAGATCCTCACTCGCATCACCATACAACAACAAATTTTGGGAGCCATTTGGCTCAAATCGAACGACATGGACCATAAGGGTTTGAACAGATGGTAATAGGAGAGACTTGAACTTGTTGTGGGCTTACGATGTAGAAGCAACAGAGGAAAGTCTGAGCCCAAAAACAAAGGAGTAAAACTCATACCAGCGTGATCATAATGTGAGCATAAGGGTTTTCACACATAAAATTCGGGCAGTTCTGGTGATGAACGTTTTGGATATATAGCATAACACTAGACCTTGATATGTCATGAGAGGCCTGTCATTTCAAATTTCCAGCTAAAAACAAGGTACAGGATATGATCGTAGAGTTTTTAATTCCCATGACATGCAATGGGTATCCTCGATTCGCAAAGGTTAGGAGATGATGCATTTTTACAATCCAAATGCAAATCAAAAGTTTAAAATTAAAGTTAATTTACCAAGAATTTAAACGAACAAGCCTATAGTCCATATGCCAATCGATTCTTGGTATACAAAGGATCCAAAATATAATATTACAATCCAAGTGCAACTCAAAATAAGTGTTTCATTGATATGTGATAAACTCAAAGCAAAACAACATTCATTAAAAGAGATGTAAGCCCATTGACCCTTTTAAAGACTAAGCCTTACGTACAATTGCAATACGATTTTAAATTTTAATGCTTCATTCATGCTTTTAGACATGAATGAAGTATGAAAATGCCACATAAAATAAATAGGGACAATCAAAACATCCTTTTTATAATTAAAAAGTCACCTTCAAATAACAATATTTATAGGATGAGGTGTAGGCAGCTACAGGAATTGTCATTTGTCACTTGAAAAAGCAAAAATCAGGTAGGGATGCCAACACACCAGTTCTCACATTACCAAAATTTCAAAATCCTTTTAAAGTGGAGACAGATGCAAGTGGGTATGCCATGGGATTAGTTTTGATGCAAGGAGGAAGGCCTATATGATATTGTTCTGAAATATTTCATGGAGAAGTTATCAACTACCCTACTAATGAAAATGAACTATATTCCCTAGTTCAAGTTGTCAAGAAGTGGAAGCACTATTTGATGGGAAAAGAGACCATAATCCACACAGATCAATAGATGCTACAACATTTGCAGGCTGAAAGTAAGCTACAATAAACCAAACATTACAAGTGGATGGGGTTTTTACAACAATTTCATCTAGTCATCAAGTATAAGAAGGGAATAAATAACAAGTTGGAAGATGTGTTTTCGAGGCCACTATTACGAGGGAAAAAATCTCTATGGAAAGGGTAAACCACAATAGACAGGTATGACTGCAGAAATCTACTCAATTCCAACATATGTTATATAAACCAATGTGCAAGTGAGATAAGAAAAGAAGCCAACCTCGTTCCAACATTTGATGATGTTCCACCATTGAGCACTTCGACCCAAATCTTTCTCCCTACAACAAGTTCTCAACGAACAAGAAACGCAATTATATAGTGATAATATAAATGGGTTAGCACATTAGATAGAATAATTCATTAAAAAACATTACAAACATGCCCATGGATAATAATAATATATTTTCATGATATAAATTAGATGGGAAAGGAGTATTTCTGTTAATAAATGATTAGCAGAAGTGATAACATTATAGACTTTCGTGTCGGCATGGTTTGAAACCAAGAAACCAGGTTCCTTCCAACCGGGTCTCCACCACTTCAATCCTCCACCAAAGGCAAGCTCATTGAAAAGAGACGACGAGGTTCTCTCAACAATAGGGAAAGAGCTTGGGGGATGAACATTGTGTTCAGGCTTGAGGGACAAAGGGATGTAGACTCAATATGAAGTAATTTCTCCAAAATAACTTTGCTCTCAAAGTTGAATGCTTTCTCCTCCTTTTCCATAGCCTGGAATTTTGTCGTTATAGACTTCAAAATGCAATTGAAGGGCCGAGTGGGAATGTTTCCAATATATGGAAGGCCAAGGATCAAAGATCTCCTGTCATGACACAGAAACCCGACTTCATTTTTTTATTTTCTGGCACAAATCCCGATGTACGTGGGTTGTAGTGGAGCAACCTACGTATACACATGTTGTATAGTAGATAGGGTGCATATATGTGGAAAAATATGTATTTTTAGCTCTGGATTCATCAAAAATGGATGACAAGTCTGCATAGGGAAATGGAAAAAGGCCCTCTATGCAAGATAGCAATGGTGAGGAAAATATTGCTATAATAGATTCCCCCTAATGTGTGAGATTAGAGGAGTATCTGTGATGGTTGAAATACATTATAAATAACCTAGAAGTGGAGTGGTGTAAACCCAGCTGGAAAGACTAGTTGCTCATTACATTATGCTTTAAATTCACATACATGGCTGCTGATAGAATACAATCTAGATCCATGTGGAAAATATACCAAATATGTGTATGTGGCCATGAATAGGAAAATACAAATGCAGTTATATGCCAAAAGTTGTCATAATCATGAAAAAGGCCCAATAGAACCAGTCTCAAAACCAATATGAAGATATCTGTATATAATGGAGTATAATCTATTGTCCCATGATTATTGTAGTCAAATAGGTGCTAGTCCAATGAAAAGGAAGCAACAACTCAAGAAATTTGTGTCCGCATAGTGATGTATTCAAGTCTTATACATATCCCCCAAAGGTGCAAGTCTACATCATGTGAATAAAGGAGTTGAGGTCGAACACAATGAGACATCGTTTGATTACCAGTCATTGACGTATCTCATAACAAACACGAGACAACCTACCAATAATGAAAGTAGGTATCAAGGCACTGAGTACATTCCTACAAGTGTGAATAAAGGAGTCGATGTCGAACACATAAGGAATCCATTGATCAGGATACATTGATGTATTCCCATCTGTCAATGGTGAGAGAACCTACCACTAATGACTACTAGTCTCAAGGTACTCATAAAACTCTAGGTCCCATATCTAGAATAAATGAGCTAAAGTTGATGGAAAGAGACCCGTTGAAAGGAGAGAATTAAGGCATCTCTCACCAGTCAGCACGAGGAGCAAAGCAGGAGCTTCATAATTTGGTGGAGATCAAATGAAGAACATGTTTATGAACAAATGACCATGTGCGTCTTTCACGTGTGACAAATTCAAGCGGTACACGAAAAAGACCCTTTGAATAGCAACCAATGATGAAAACTGCTGACAAATGCGAGGAAACCACTAATGAGGTTAATAGCATCCAAGAAACTACATGAATCCCAAAGTGTGAATAGATTTCTTACCGTCGAACACAAGGGAAACCACCCAGTCAATGACCAATGATGAAATGTCGACTGTTGGGTTCAAGGTGACCTACCAATTGGGCCTCCACCACTTCAATCCTCCACCAAATGCAAGCTCATTGAAAAGAGACAATGAGGTTCTCTCAACAATAGGGAAAGAGATTGGGGGTTGAACACTATGTTCAGACTTGAGGGACAAAGGGATGCAGACTTAATATGAAGTAATTTCTCTAGAGTAACTTTTCTCTCAAAGTTGAATGTTTTCTCCTCCTTTTCCATAGCTCATAATTGTGCTCTTATAGCCTTCAAAATGAAATTGAAGGGCCGAGTCAGAATGTTTCCAGTATATGGAAGGCCAAGGATCAGAGATCTCCTATCATGACATGGAAACTCAACTTCATTTTTGTATTTTCTGGCACAAATCCCAATGTACATTGGTTGTAGTGGAGCAACCTATGTATACACATGTTGTATAGTAGATAGGGCACGTATATGTGGAAAAATATGTATTTTTAGCTCTATATTCATCAAAAAGGGATGACAAGTCTGCATAGGGAAATGGAAAAAGGACCTCTATGCAAGATATCAATGGTGAGGCAAATCTTGCTATAACATCCACCCACATCCAACATTACAACTTTGGGAACTCTAATGCACATGTATCCTTTTACCCATGATGCATACAAAGAGGGATATGCAAAATATGAGGAATTCAAGGATTCTTTCAATCACTACAAGTCCAAACTCATGTAGAAGAAGGTGGTGACAAGGCTAACTATCATTTCCAGAATGGTTTACTCTACAAAATCGACAAGATTTGTGTTCCTAAAGGTGAACGACCACAACTTATCAGGGAGGCTCACACCTCCAAGGTTGCAGGAATTTTTTGTGTTGGGAAGACTGTTGCCAATTTATAGAGGTATGTGTACTAGCCCACAATTCAATAATATGTAGCATGGTATATTAGAAGATGGATACTTTGTCGTACCAACAAGACTAGTAATAGGAAGCAAGGTCTATACCATCCCTTACATGTACCGAATCGACCTTCGAAAAACATTTCGATGGATTTTGTGGGAGGTTTACCAACAACCAAGAAGGGACATGACTATTTATTTGTGGTAGTTAACAGGTTCAACAATATGTGCATTCTCATACCTTGTTAAAAATCAGAAAAGGACAAGAAGAAGGAAACATGTTATTTGAATGGGTTTGGGTCCACTTTGGAATACCAAGGAGCATCATCTCAGAAAGGGATACCATGTTTCTCAGTACATTTTGGACTATATTGTGGGAGAATATGGACACTAAGTGATCTATAAACTACTGTGGATATTCCACTGGAACCGTTCATCACAACATATCTACTAAAATACTGAAATACTTACTATTAAGGTTAATTTCCTTTAGATCTCCAGAATATTTAGTTACTAATAAAATAGATAAAATGCAGAAAAATAGAGATAAGTAAAAACATTCGCAACATCCACAAACAAACACAATATATGACCTAAGAAACCCAATACGAGAGAAAACCCAACTAGAAGGTGAGGTTTATCTTCTCTCTTTTCTCTAGTAAGGAAATGATGCAAGTACAAAGAAAGAGGCACTCTCTGTGGAGTTGATTTTGACATGTGACCTGTATGGCTACTATAGAATCTATTCTCCTCTATTATGCTCATATAATACCACTCTCATATGTTTTTCTCAGCTATGGAACAAGATACAATGAAAAGAATGGATCCCCTTCTCCTCCTAGTGGTTGTTGGTTGTGGAGACGAATTATCTTCCTGATTCAGAGGTCTTTGTTTTCAGCCGTGTTTATACCCCATGAAGACTGTACACCCCTCCACACGGGGGGGTGTAGGGGAAAATTTTCCCCCCTGCGCAGTCTAAGGCCTAGCATGCGCTCGGCAAGTGTTCGGGGGCGAAGCCCTAGAAGGAAAATTTTCCTTATAAATGTATATTGTAATTTCATAGTCAATCTTGACCATTCATCTTTAAGTCGTAGATCTGATGGTAGAGATTATTTTAGGAATTTTTCCCCTAGAAGTAAACCCTCTATTATGTGGGAATTGTATTGCAGTTGTGTATTATTGTGAATATTGTATTCTGAGAGAGGAGCTTGTGAGAGAAATAAGAGGAAGTTACAGCAGATGTGTTGAAGGTTGTATCCCTTCATTTTGTTGGATAATAAAAAGGAAGCACCTAGCAATTTCTCTAGTGGACGTAGCCCACATAGGGTGAACCACGTATATATGTGTATCTTCTGTGTTTTATTTCCGTATTTGTTTTATTGTATTGCTTTGTGATCCGTTTTTTCTAATAGTGGTATGGTATTTAACATAGCCTGATAACCATCTAGGGATAGGTATTTGACTTCCTCAACCCTCAATTGTGATAGGGTTTTGAACCTTCTAGAATCTTCTTGAAACTAAATACATGGATAGGCCCATATGCATGAGTAATGGGCATTGATGTGGCATCCTCTCGTACCATGGTGGTCAACACAATAGGTCAACTTCTGGGAGGTATATTTTTTTCATAAGAGCTTCGATTGACAAACGATTTCCACTATTGGAAAGGTATCGATGTGTAGAATAGTGTCTTAGGTTCCAAGTTGATCTAGGAAATTTTTAACCCCCAAAAATGTCGTTTGATGCCTCAAAATGGTCCCAGAAGGTTCCAGACCCTAATTTTCCAAACTGGGACTTGCCACTAAAATGCCCTTGCAAGATGATTCATCCAATTTTTCCACTTTGAAAGGATTGAGATAGATGTCAAAAAATATAATGATCAAATACAGATCATACCTCCTCATTTAGGGACAATTTTTGTCTCTAAAATATTTATTGAATGAGGTGAGGAAAGTTTTCCTCTATTTTCTCCCTGGAGTACAATTTTTCGTTTCCTGGAAGTTGTCCATTAAACCTAATCTGCCAAAGGTCATGTTGCCCATGTCTTGTAGTTCTAGACCGCTTCTGCAGAACTGTGTGTTATGCCAACTCTGCCTGAGAATGTGGTTCTAAATCCTCTATGGAAGGTAGGACCTGCTCCTCCTCCTAATCCAACATGGAAGACTCATAGAGTTTGAGATTCTCCACATTCACTACTAAGTAAATGAACATGTATGGGAGTAGACTGAGTCTGCAGGAATTATCTCCCACCTTTTCTAATACCTTAAAAGGACCATCCACTAAGCCTTGATATTCTTACCAGGACCCTGTAGTCTTTCCTTATTCAATTGTAACCATACTCTATGTTGGACAGGTAGTTTTGGATACAATTTTGAGGAAAATACTAAGTAGTGAGGAGATGCACAGTAGCAGAAGAAAGAAGATAAGGCAGGAGAGGATCACACAGTAAAAGAAAATGTGGAAGAAAATCAAGAAGATCAAGAAGATAAAGAATATCAAGAAAATCAAGAAGATCAAGAAAATCAAGAAGATAAAGAAAAGTAGGGAAACAAAAGAACAACAGCTCAAACTTTCACCCTACATGTAGGTGCAAAAGCAGGAAAAATCCACCCAAACCAAGATTTGTAACTGACTCGTGATGAAGTGTCATAGGGTTTTTAGCCCTAGTTTTCATGTATAAATATGGAGTGGGTCGGGTAGAATAGGGGTTGAGTTGTCAAATAATTTTTTTTGTGTTAATAGTATCCTTGACGAGTTGTTGAGCATGAGGATAGACTGAGAGAAAAGAGTCTATGTCTAATAATTAGGAGTGAGCGGAGAAAATAGTTCACTGTGGAATGGCTAGGTGGGATGATGGGGATTGATCATGATGTATCTATTGTAGAGCAGTGCACAAGATCAAGGATAATTTCATAAGGAAGAATAATAAAGAAGCCATACATTGTGGACGTAGCCTAGAGTTGGGTGAACCATGTTAAAGTCTATGTTGATTGTCTGGTTATGTGATTATTCATGTCTCCTTTTTTTAAGCACGTTTAGATCTAGCTCTGTGGATGATATGGTGTTGCATAGTAAGCATGGATGGATCAATAACTAATGTATATGGTAATATGCATTACAATTAAATGTAGAAACAAATTAAGGGTAAATAGACAATGAATATTATGCTCAGGATAGGCAAGTCATGATGAATAAATTGATCATATCAAATTCCTTCGTCATTACAGAATATTAGTTCCTACAGTGCCCATAGATACCTCAGGTGAGACTTCACATTCTTGCAGGTGATGCCGAAAGGGCCAGTGTCTGAAGGGTTTGTAGGTTAAAGTCACTTGAACCTAGGGTCTTACACCTGTACGCCAACAAATGGTTATGTTGTTGGGACCTGGAATCTATAGTTGATGGAATGTTTTGAAGGCCAACTAAGAAAGAGATCACTGAATTTCTAGAAGGGAAAGAATGAGAATTCACCCGAAAAGAGAATAGAAACCTTTGGTTGAAGGATGAACAATGGCTGCAAATATATGTGTACACCAAACTGCATGAGTTTTTTTTGGTCAAATTTCCAATTCTCTTGACTGAATGGCTGGAAAAATTAGTGGAGAATAATGGAAGATATTGAACAATTGTGTCAAGGAACTGGACTCATGAATTGGTGTGGAAATTGAAGTCTTTAAGTAATAAGACATCACGCGCAATTGATTTTTGGTTGGATAACATATTGGGGGGATACATTATGGAATTTGAAATAGAGTGTACACAATCATACAGTGTCGCAGATAGGGATTTCTTCAGGGTCCATGTGGAAGGTTTATGAAATCACTTGGTACCTAGACAAAAATGTTGTTGTGTGAAAAGTGTGTGATGATGATGGAATCTGATTGCTAGGGGCCTACATGCACATAGGGGAACTGGGGGATGGCCAGGTGGTAGTATGAAGGTAGGATGGAAGAAATTAATAAGGATGGAGATGACTAAGGATGAATAAAAATGAAGAAGGAATATCAAAAGGAGAATAATAATTTGGGGGATTGCGCAATGGAAGAAGGCATAAGAAATTGAAAAGTGAGGCTGAGAAGAGAGAGTAGCACAGTGAGTATCAAGAACCTTGTGCAGATTTCCACATTGTAGAAGTAAAACATATAGAAGGACAGGAAGAGGATCCTCAGTGCAGTCCTATTATAGAAGAATCATGTGTCGAATCCACAACCCTATGTGTGTCACCTAGATATGAACCCACATTCAAATATTTGTCAAAATCCCTTGTAGTCAATGGAGGAAGTCAGAATAGTAGTATTCAGAGATTTGGAAGCAGCATCTTGAGTCAAAGTCAACCAATATCACCAAGAGGAGGTATGACACCCAACAACATGGTAGGGTTGGATAATACACTCAGACTACCTGAGTTTTAGGGAATTGGGTCAGGGGACCTAGAAAAACATCTCTTTGTATGTGAAACAATTTGGGTTGCGAATAATGTCCAATATGAGGCTGTGAATATTGTGTATTTGAAAACAACCTTTAGAGGTCATGCACTAGTATGGTACATGAATTTGTAGAGTACTATGTTAATAGGCCAAATGAGGAATTTAGCTGAAATTACACAAGCATTGCTGAAAGAATTTAAGAAACTAAAATGTGAGTCGCAGTACATAATAGAGTTAAAAGAAATCAAACAAGTGAAAATTGAATCTTTTTGGGACTATGATCTGAGGTTCAAGGACATGATGGATAGGTTAACATTCCAAATCTTCGATCAAAAACATAGGGAATGGTTTATTGTAGAACTCTTTCCACACATCTACAACCCATTGATACAACAAATGGTTACATTGCAATTTGAAGCCTTGGATATTGAAATTAAGTTGGAAGAATATCCTGACAGAGAAACTAGGGGGATGGCGTAGGTCTAGACGTAGTTGGATTCCTTGACAATTCAATTAGCAGAGCTTACAAAACAAAAACAAAAATG
Organism: Picea sitchensis; assembly: GCA_010110895.2. NCBI lineage: Eukaryota > Viridiplantae > Streptophyta > Pinopsida > Pinales > Pinaceae > Picea > Picea sitchensis. The sequence continues at coordinate 83,831 of SNQJ01S0037718.1, forward strand.
AGAACAAGTCTAGTGCACCAGGTGTAGGACTGAAGGTCACCATAAATATGAATTCCCAGCCTTTGCACAGTATTTGGAAGTTGGAGCACCAAATCCATTACCACGAAGAGGATATTGTGAGATATGTAAGAAATGGGGACATAATCCACATGATTTTCCATTGTTGTAGAAATACTAGAGTACGCCAAGAAATATATTATGCAGATTTTACAAGTTGGTATGACATGAAGATAAGTATTTCCGTGCATCAGATTTGATGATAGAGCGCACTTCTGAAATGTACAGAATTCAAGAGGAAAATGTTGCGATAGAAGGAGGTCAATATAATAATCAAAGAGAATTTAATCAAGGAAACCGTGGAGGATTTGGCATAGGTCGAGGTAGAGAAAACTTGAGAAGAGGAGGAAGAGGCCCAATAATATGTTACAATTGTAACTAACTGGGACAATTATCTCTTGATTTCCATAACCCCTGTACAACATGCATGTATTGTCAAGCATTGGAGCATGTGACAAAAGATTGTCCTCAATTACTGGGAAAGTGGTAGGCAAGAGGGAATCAAAACCAAAAACCTAATCAGAATGTTCAAAAGATATCAGTAGAGGTATGTGATGAAGGACCCAAAATAGTAGTTGTTAAGTGCAAAGGAGCTAAAATAGGGATTGATGTGAGCAGTGGGAGAAGGCAGGCTTAGCAATCGGTAAAGAAAGTAGCAAGACCTTTGCTGACGTTCAACACACAACAAGAAAAAGAGACCTATAAGAAGACAAGAAAGGAGATATTGGGACCAAATTGGGTAGCATCAACATCATCAACACCACCTGTGATTGACATGCCTCCATCCTATGATCGTTCCATACCTGAAGGCCCATTGGAGAAAGAAACTACTTTGGGAGACTTTTTAAAGAGTTATTTAGAGTTGATGAAGGATGAAAATGCATGGAATATGTTATGCAACATGATTGATCTTTGCGCACAACAAAGGGCAAGTCCTACCACACAGAGGGTAGTGAATCAGGTACTACACAAGACAAGAACCAATGGAGAGATCAAACTGAGTGTGAAAATTTTGGAATGTGACGTGGACAATGTGACTTAAGACTTGGATTCTGATGTGAATGTGTTGCCAAAATAAACGTAGGAAATGATGGGGAAGCACAAGTTATTCTGGTCCCTTGTCCAGTTAATATTAGCAAATCAGCATAAGATAGTGCCTATTGGCCGATTGACAAGGGTACCTGTGAATATAGATGGAGTGAAAAATATAGTATTTTTTGAAGTTGTCAAGATCATGGATGATATCCAACCATATACATCGTTAATGGGATTATGATGGGCCTTTGACAACTAGGAAATCATTAATTTGAAAAGGAGGGAAATGATCTTCAAAGTAGGGAACTTGAAGGTTATCGCGCCATTGGATCCAAAAGAAGGAAAGAGGTACATAGAGCTAGCACAAGTGGATGTAATTGACAACTTGTATAATATGACTACATGAATGGATGACTATGTTAACCCCACTGCAGATGGAGCGATAAGTTGGAGAAGCATTATCTCATGTGTGTTAGACTCAGAGGAAGGTCTAGAAAATTGGCAATAGAGGATGCATAAAGTCTCAACATGGATGTGTGCCCACGTGACTAGATCATTGTGCTGGATTGGAATGGAGATATGTGACCCACCCAAGTATGATGGATTAACTAATATAGAAATGTTTGTACATAAGTTTGATTTACAGATACCTGAACAATAGATATTTTTATCATTTGATGTTGTTTTAAAGGCCACCCCAACAATATGATGGGCTATGCATAAATAAGACGTAGAAGACTGGCAACAATGTATAAGAATGATACAAGTTAGGTTCGGTATCAAAGTGGAATATATCATGTATAAATATACCAAGGAAGGAAATCCAATAGATCATGTCACACAATGTGAAAACATATGGAGCTCGATGTTGAAGAAAGAATGGACACACAGGTTCATATACACACATTGGATACGATTCTAAAGACTTGGTACTTGGAACCGGAAATGTACAAGGGTACAATGGATTGGGACTACATGACTCAAGGTTTAAGGTAACATTTACTTTTGAGCATGAATATCATTTAGTAGATGTAGCGTTACAGGCGAGTAGACACAAACGTTTCTCAGAAGAAGAGCCATTGGATGTAATATCTATTTGTAGAATGCACAACACCTCTATGATAGGCCATGACTTACTGGAATGTCACAATATTGCACAAGAATCTCAGGATGAGGAAGAATCCCAAAATTTCCAAGTGCCTAAAATAGAGGGGGAATGCGTTGTAGAAGGCCCAAAGCTTGAATCTACGGCATATGCACAACCATTAAATACACAAAAGGTAAATAATGGGACAAAATAAAAAATGAAATTTGTGTAGATAGGAGATTATTGGAGTGATGAAACTCTGGAGAAAATTGCAGATTTATTGTGCGAATATCAAGATCTATTCCCCACTACATTTTCAGAGATGAAAGGGATATCTAGTGAGTTAGGAGAGATGAAGGTCCCACTGAAACCAGGTGCTAAACCAATAAGACAAAGACCTCATAGATTGAATCCAAGATGTAAAGAGAAGGTAAAGGAAGAGATAGACCATATGTTGTTAGACATATTGTCATTGATGTCAACAATCGATGTGATGATTTTTTGTTATAATGAATTATCATTGTGATTTACTAGAGATGAGATTGGAATTGATGTCAACAGTATATTAGTTAGCAGAATATGTCAAGAACTATGCAGAGATCGAAAGCGTAAGCTCAGGAGGAGGAGCGAACATTATGCAAAGATCAAAGCTAGGAATAAAAAACGTAATCTTAGGAGGAGGAGCGAAAAATATCAAGATAAAAGCTCAGAATGGAAAATGAAATACAAAAGAAAATGAAGACCAAAGCTCAAAAGGAAGAGCACATTGCAGAAGTGTCATCAGGATCAATGAAAATATTGAGAAGTCGACCACTGTACAGGAAAGGTGAGAAGCCTTGGTAGCTGTCTAATCAAGAAATTTACAGTGTTGATCATCTCATATAATGAACGTCAGTCATATGAGTGACTGTGGGCTTGAGGATCGTTGGAGGATCATGACCGTCAGATATGCAAGATAGATCAACAACAGGGATAAATTGCGGAGATTGGAAGGAGAATTAAATGACTCGCTAGTTCCATTCCCGCAATTGGCCTGGATCGTCAGATCTCATAGACCTGAATATCAACGACTGTGGTTGATCCAACAAACAATCGGATTAAGTCAAATTAAGTCGTGATCATTGGATTCATAATCATTAGATCAATGGCAAGGATATATTGTGGAGATCGAAAGGAGAATTAAACGACTCACTAGTTCCAATCCTGCAATTGGTCTAGATCGTCAGATCTCATAGACTCAGATATCGATGATTGTGGTTGATCCAACAAGAGATCAGATTAAGTTGGATTAAGTGGTGACCGTCAGATGCACAATCGCCAAATCAACAGAAGGGATAGATTGCAGAGATCAAAAGGAGAATTAAATATCATGCTAGTTCCAATACCGTAATTAGTCAGGACCATCTGATCTTATGGCTTCGAAGATCAACGATTGTGGTTGACTCAACAACTTCACACAACTTCAAATTGCAGAGTTTTGGTGAAGAGTTAAATCACTCGCAAGTTGTGGTTCCACAATCATCATTGATCGTTGATCTTCTTCGAGTGTCTTCACTACCATTGGATCATTTTAAAGTGGAAGGATAGGTTAAGCGAGGTAAAATCATTGAGAGTTTGATTATCCAAATACCCGTCAACCGTCGTATCAAACCTGAATTCCCTTCAATCGTCGGATCATTTCGAGTGGAAGGACAAGATAAGCTCGAAGAGCTGCATCATAGATAGATCGAGCCATCGATCTAGGATCATGATCGACGAACAACACTTAGTTTGGGTATAAATATGTGAGGAGGTTAAGCTCCAGAAAAATCTCACTTTAGATTTTTCAGTTTAAGATTTGAAAGACCCGAAGCCCGAAGAGCTGGAAATTCGAAATGAATAAGGACCATCAGATCTAGAGAACATACGATGACCATTAGATCTGGGAGATATACTTCAGTAGACCACGTCAGCAAGGACATGTGGCAGACCATGTAAGAAGACCACGTCAGAAAATACATATGGCAGATCACGTCAGTAAGGATGTATGGTAGACCACATCAGCAAGGACGTGTGGAAGACCATGTCAGGAAGGACACGTGGTAGACCACGTCTACAAGGACATGTGGCAGACCATGTTAGTAGACCACGACAACAAAAGACATGTGGCAGACCATGTCAGTAGACCACGCCAACAAATACACATGGAATAATCAGATGAGGACAAGCATCAAGAGGAAATTGGCTCGTGCCATGTCAACAAGTGACATCAGCAAGTTACATCACTCTGGGAGAACTTCTTCAGGAGTTTCACCACCAAGAAATGTCAAAAGTCTTGAAGGACGAAGGTCTGAAGTCTCTCTTAGCTTTCGATCTAAGATACCCTTTGGATACTATTCTAACCATTAAATCTAGAAGAAGAACATGTGCCACATGAGGATATCCACGTCAGAAAGACAACATCAGCAAGGACACATGGCGTAATCAGACAATGACAAGTATCAAGTTGAATTGACATTTCAGGTATGTGAAAATCACGAATCTGAGTGACACATGGAATCTACTCATATCATGACACATCATCAAGTGATGTAAGTAAGTTACGTCACTCCGGCAGTTTTACTTCGGGAGTTTTACCGACAGCACTTGCCCAAAGTCCCAAAGTCCAAAATGCCAAATTCCAAAAGTGGACACAAGACGTCCGATATGAAGATCACTTAAGGAGAATTCTCAATTGTCGATCTACTACAGTGGAAGGATAGTGTAAGTGGAAGTATTAATCGACAGCAAGCAGTCTCCACCACTTATGACTTACTGAGCAGGTGATCACTTTGGAGGAAAATGGAGCAACGTTTATTCGAAACCTCTGAAGTCCCGAATGTCGAAGTCCCGAAGTGAACACGAGTCGTCCAATTAGAAGATCACTTCGGGTGCATTATTAACCATTGATCATAATACAAGTCCAAGGATCGAATCTAACCATTGATCTGGTTCTGTGAAGTAAACTTGAACTGTCTGATCTATTCGGCGAAATTCGCTCCAGCAGATTTGACATGTTTCAAGTCTCGAAGTCTCGAAGGTCGAAGTCCCGAAAATTGTCCATCTCATTGGGAGATTGAATCGTGGTCGTTGAATATATAAGCGCTCAAGTTCTCATCTCACCTAACATTTGAATAATGTCATTGGTAATATGGTGGAGAGATTTAAAAGGGAGAATGTAATCTGTCACTTAAATTGATAAGCATGTGGTTCTATGCCAATGATTATATGAACATGGTTTGAAGGAAGCATTGATTTTTGTTATCACAGAGATGAAGGAAATCGATCCATGTCTGTGATTGATTTATGAAAGTAAAAGGGAATGCCAGGTTTAAAGTTGAAGACTCTAAATGATGATCTTTGGTGGTCCCAAAAGTTGTTGTAAATGAACAAGTTAGTTATAACTTGTTGCACAATTCGGTTCAATAACTTAAACAAGTTTTGAGCATAAGAAACTATAAATACAACCATGATTGATTCATTGGAGGGTGTGCTTGTGGAGAAGTAAGAGGTGTATATGGACTTGAGGTCCGAGCGAATATTAGAGAGATGAAGAAGTTAAGAAGGCGTGAACATATCAGAGGAAAGATAAAGTGAAGAAGGTGTGGATTTCAGAGAGAATATGAAGTGCGGTGATGAGCATTTATGGTATACCTCTGATCATGAGATAGAGTTGATTTAACAATGGATCACTACAACTAGAGTTGTATTAACTACTATATGAACTCTAGTTGGTTAGACTACGTTCTATTAGCAAGTTGGGTCTTGTGGCAAGTTGGGTCTTGCTTGAGAGTTGGTTCTCTCCTAGGATATGGTGCTCCTTACTTCAGTTGGTGTTGATACAAAATAGTTGGTGCTAGGAAAATTCATGTTAATATATTCACATATATACATATACATTATACAAAATCTTATACAAACATCTGGTATCTCTTGTCCATTGTGATTATGATTTAATTGTTCTTAATCTGTTCAATTATGTTTTAACTGCTAACTTGCAAAAGAAAAGTTAGAAAAGTCCACACACTAATTCACCCCCAACTCTTAGTGTGGGTGGTGTGTTCAACAATTGGCATCAGAGAAGGTTCCTTCAGCACAGTTTAACCACTAGAAGGTAGATCCTGAATAAATGGGTGGACAGATGGCTCTCTTCGCAATTGAAGATCCCTTATTTGATGGAACATATTATTTCTCATGGAGAGAAAATATGAAACAATATTTGAAGTCAAGAGGATCTGAACTTTGGAATTTAGTAGTAAGCAATCCCTGAGACTTAACTACCTCAAAGAATCTATCCAATATTACAGTCCAAGGAAGAGTAAGGAAGAACAATGAAGTGGAATTGAAGATTCTTCTCAATGGATTATCAGATACTGTCAAGGCAAGCATAGGACTATGCACATCTACCAAGGACTTATGGTTGTATTTAGAAGAGATGTATCAAATCAAAAGACAAGACACATAAGACATTCCTATTAAGGATGAAGAGGAAGACTCGGTCATCAATAAAGGTAAATACTCTCCACAATATTTCGATTGCAATAATGTTGATATTGAATCCTCCCTTGTAAGTAAAGAATAAGACTCAGATACAATAAAATAATGTTTTGTTAGCATTTATCCCATGGAAGAAGTAGAAGAAGAACTATCAAATGCCAAACAAAAGGTTGATTGGAGTCTATGTGAATACTGTTATGACCATAATGATTCAGACTATAGCTATCTTCATGACTACACTAAATAATTTCTTGAAAAGAGTCAAAAACATATCTTCGAAATAAAGGAAATGCTCAAGGACAATGAAAAGATGATATATGAGCAGGATAATCAATTAGAAGAAAAAGAAGAGGAGATCGAGAAGCTAGAGAAAGAAATTAGTCAAGTAAAACAAAAGAAGAAGGAATATGATGAGCTTAGCAATCAAAGGCATATCCTAGAAATAAAATAAAATATCAAAGACAATGAAGAAATCATATCTGAGAAAAAGATTCAGTTATAAAACAAACAAGAAGATATTAAAAGATTGAAAACAGAGGTTACTGATCTAACAAAAGAAGAGGAAGAGGAGATCGAGAGACTGGAAAATTAAATCAGACAAGMAAAATAAGAAAAGAAGGAAGATGATGAACCAAGAAAAATCCTTGGAGACCTAAAATAACTAAGGGAAAGCTATGACAATATTAAAATCCAACTTGAAGAATCCAAAAGAAGGGAGGAGTTAGTGAGGAACCAGCTGAAAAAAAAAGAAGGAAGAATCATGTCATATGCTGGAAGCAGAAGTTGTGAATCTTAGAAAGAAGGTTGAGAAGTCAAACACCCAAATCAAGTTCATGAACAAATCCATGACCATGGATGATATCTTGGATAGTCAAAGATCACCAAATGACAAATCCGGTCTTGGATACAACAAGGAAGAAATTAGTACTCCTAAGAAACCTGATGCAGGTCCTTCATTTGTAAAAGGTGAAAACAGGTCTGACATAGGTCGTTCATTTGTAAAGGATGAAGACAGGTCTGAAAAAGCTCCTTCATTTGTAAAAAGTGAAAGCAAGTATGACTCAGGTTATTCATGTTCAAGAAATAAAAGCAACACTACAAAATTTAGAAGATCATATCAAGGAAGACATCCAGAAGCTACTCATACACCTAAAAGAAAGTTTAGAAGAGAGACACCTTCATGAATGAATCAAAGAAGGTATGAGAGTGTTTTTAATGGTTATTGTTTCTCTTGTAATGAATATGGTCATATATCTTTGGATTGTAGGCATCATGGAAGAAAAAAAGTTGTTAAGTTCAACAACAGTATAAGATGTTGGAACTGCAATCATGTTGGACATATTGCTACACATTGCTACACTATGAGATGCTACAGTTGTGGTGGACATGGCCACAAAGCCCATAACTGTTGGAACTCAAGAAAACAGTCAATGAGAAATTCCTTATACAATACAACAAAAAGAGTAAAAGGAATATGGAAGAAAAATGAAGTTGCAGTAATAGATGATCAGAGAACAAAGTTCAAGAAACCAGGACACTCACAGATGTGGATAGCAAAGACTGAACAAGTGAACAGAAGTGAATTTGATTGTTGCAAAAATAATGTCAGTCATGTGACAATCATAGTATAAACTTTCTCAGACAACTTTAGAGAAATGTACAGTAAATAAGCATCTTGGATAAAGATGGATACATCTAGTTAGAAATTGATGAGAATCAATGGGCAGATCCAAGGGTTGTTTGAAAAATATGAGCTACAATTGCACAGTGTTCTAGTAGGACAGCAACATCCACAGAAGAAACATTATAATATGCAAAATGATGTACATGACATCCTAATATGTAATCGACATTTCAGGTACGTGAAAATCATGAATCTGAGTGACATGTGGTAGCTACTCGGCTCATGACATGTCATTAAGTGACGTAAGCAAGTTATGTGACTCTGAGAGTTTTACTTCGGGATTTTTACGACTAGCACTTGCCCAAAGTCCTGAAGTCCTGAAGTGGACACGAGACATTCGATCTGAAGATCACTTTGGGAGAATTCTCGACCATCGATATACTATAGTGGAAGGATAGTGAAAGTGGAAGTATTAACTGATAGCAAGTGGTCTCCACCACTTATGACTTACTCAGTAGGTGATCACTCTAGAGGAAAATGGAGCAACATTTATTCAAAACCTCTGAAGTCCTGAATGCCAATGTCTCGAAGTGGACACGAGTCATCCGATTAGAATATCACTTTGGGTTCATTCTTAACATTGATCATAATACAAGTCCAAGGATCAAATCTGACCATTGATCTAGTTCCACGAAGTAAACGTGAACCGTCTGATCTATTCGGTGAAATCCGCTCTGAGAGATTTGACATGTTGCAAGTCTCGAAGGGCGAAGTCCCGAAGTCCTGACAATTGTCCATCTCATCGGGAGATTGAATCATGGTCGTTGAATTTATAAGCACTCAAGTTCTCGTCTCGCCTAACTTTTGAATAATGCCATTGATCATATCATAAATAGATTTAAAAGGGAGAATGTAATGTGTCACTTAAATTGATAAGCCTGTGGTTCTATGCCAATGATCATATAAACATGGTTTGAATAAAGCGTCAATTTTTGTTATCATAGAGACAAAGGAAATTGATCCATGCCTATGATCGATTTATGAAAGTAAAAGGGGATGCTATATTTGAAGTTGAAGACCCAGAATGATGATCTCTGGTGGTCCCAAAAATTGTTGTAAATGAACAAGTTAGTTATGACTTGTTGCACAAGTCATCTCAATAACTTAAATAATTTTTTAGCATAAGAAACTATAAATACAACCATGATTGATTCACTGGAGGGTGTGCCTATGGAGAAGTAAGAGGTGTATCTAGACCTGAGGTTCATGCAAATATCAAAGAGATGAAGAATTGAAGAAGGTGCAAATATATCAGAGGAAAGATAAAGAGAAGGAGTGAATTTCAGAGAGAAGATGAAGTGTGGTGATGAGCGTTTATGGTATACCTCTGATCATGAGATAGAGTTGATTCAATAATGGATCATTGCAACTAGAGTTGGTTGAACTACAATATGAACTCTAGTTGGATAGACTACGTTCTATCAGCAAGTTGGGTCTTGTGGCAAGCTAGGTCTTGCTTGAGAGTTGGTGCTCTCCTAGGAGTTGGTGCTCCTTACTTCAGTTGGTGTTGATACAAAATAGTTGGTGCTGGGAAAATTCATATTACTATATTCACATATATACATATAAATTATACAAAATATTATACAAACATCTGGTATCTCTTGTCCATTGTGATTGTGATTTAATTGTTCTTAATCTGTTCAATTATGTTTTAACTACTAACTTGCAAAATAAAAGTTAGAAAAGTCCACACACTAATTCACCCCCCCCTCTTAGTGTGGGTGGTGTGTTCAACATATGCTAGAGGAAAGAATCATCAAAAAAATCAAGGAATCAGAATGGATAAGTCCCATGGTGGTTCAGGACAATAAAATAGGGTGAATAAGGATATACGTTGACTTAAGGAAACTTAATCACGCATGCCTACATGATCCACTCACGAAACCATTTACATGTGAAGTGCTAGAAAATGTAGGAGGGAAGGAAGTATATTCTTCCATAGATGGATTCTTAGGCTATCATCAAATAAAAATTGTGCAAGAAGATAGGCATAAGACAACATTTGCGACAAAATGGGGAAGTTACCAGTATATAGTGGTTCCTTTTGGATTTAAGAATGCACCTGCAGTATTTTCAAGAGTATTGGTTGTTGCACAGTTGGAAACACTTAATGGAGAAGTCTTGAGAGGGGTCGGCTTAAACTCTATAAAGAGGGTCAACAATTTGTGCAATAATGTGAGCTACAGAAGAAGAGATGTACCATAATAGTTGTACTATAGTAGGGAAATACAATACAAAAAAACAAACAAAAATTTAGAGAAACGAGAAAACAAATAAAAAGTAAAAAAAGAAAAAGATCAAAAACATTATATAGTACAAAGGCATATGAAACTGCGCAAAAGAATGAGTCATGCAAAAGGATAAAATTGTTCCAATTAAGGAAATAATATGCAGAAGCAAAAGATTGTGTAGTAAACAAACACGAAAACCATAACAGTTGTGCAGGTTAGCACTAGCAAGACCATTAAAATTACTAAAAGGATGGAAACAATGACTAGAAAGTGGTAATGACAATTCATAAAGACGTCATATGTTGATAAATCATAAAATCCATCGGCAATCTTGACAAACCGATGGTACGAGGATAAAATCTTATAACGGATCTTGTAATAAAGAAGCATTAAATCAAGCATTCATCAACCCCTTTGGCAGATTGGACAAGCTAGTTAAGGCACAAAAGGACATAAACAACTGGCAAAGAAGTTGAGGGTCGACAAACGTTGGTTGGTTATTGTTACTATGATTTGCATGCAAGTAAGAGAGAATAGAGAACAAGATCAGAGCCAGGAAGGATACAGAGAGCCAAAGCAACTATAAAGGATTACTAGATTACATAAATGGCACCATCGAAAGCACCAGTGTATGTACCAAAGAAGGAACACACAAAAGCATAACCAGAGATTGAGGAGACCCCAGGAGCATCATCGTTAGAGCTGAGGTTTCCCCATGACTACATTCCACCAAGAAAGGATGATGCCCCACCAGTGGTAATGTCGAATAATGTTAACCACACATTGGTCATGCCCGACATACCATAGGGAGTCATCATTGATGAAGATATGTTGGGGAAGGTTCAACAACTCATATATGAAAACCATGACATTACAAACACAATGAAGTTCCCTCAACTTGAGACCCATTATTATCTAGAGTTGAGAGTAGACCCAACAACAAACTAGAGGATACATGTGCCCCAGATATGGGTCAGAGGATTGGAGTGAGCATGCCTACTCAACATGTTCAACATCCAACACTTCGAACGAAACAACAAAGTAAATGCATGCATTAATTTTCTCCTATCTTGCATGCATGGAGGATATATGTGGCTGGATAGGCCAATCTCAATAGATACAGACTTGATTGCAAGGATCCTAGGTCTACCAACACAGGGGGAAGATCCCACCATGTTGTTTTCCGACAAAAAGGACGAAATAACTTTTTCAAATTCCATGAGATGAAAGTTTAGCATTGTTAGAGGGGTGCGTGGGTTGGATGTGCTAAGCATATGTGACCCAAATATCATACTTGTGACACATATATTAGCATGCAATATGATACGAAAATGTAGGAAGGAGCAAGTTCCAGCAAGAGTGATAGTTGTGGTAGAAAAGTGTGTAGAAGAGACCACGATGAGTTGGGCACACTTCCTGTTAAACTAATTTCTTATTGACTGCACAAAAGAACAAGATAGAGGCATGAAATTACCTTATCTATGGATACTAACTTTTCTTATGTTCATAGCATGGGAAGAATCGTAGGAAACGTAGTTCTTGGGGATAAGAGGGAAGCCATGCTTAACAAAAAAGTACCAAAACTTCTGGTATACAATGAATAAACATTGACAAATATACAACAACATAGATTTTTTTCTCTGCCTTGAAAGGATTCGATAGTGAATTAAGGACACACCATGCATCACACCACAACTAATGGAGGCATATGCACCAGTCACGTAGTTTTGAGCAAACCAACATCATATATATGTCTAGAAAAGTAAGGACCCGAGAGAGGAATGGGTCCAAACGAAGTACAAGGTTATTGAAGAAGATATCCAACTGATCATGCAGGGTTGGGAATCATTTTGGAATATTCCTACAGATGGAATTGAGATAGAGAAACTTGGTAATGAAGAGGAAGAACAATGCAACGATACAAGGAATGATCATGAACACAGTCAAATAAATGGCACAGAGGATGCACTAGAGACAAGACCATTAGCAGAACAAACAAAATAGATAGTACCCAAGGCATGAGATAAAATAAAATACAAGGGTACAAGGTATTCTGCATGCAAAAAGGTGAAGGCACATAAAGAACCATCAGTGTACAACCTCACAAATAATGACATGGATATAATTGGTTACCAAGTAAGGGATTCCATAGAATACATAGTTGAAGAAGCAACACAAAAACAAGAGGAACTAAACCAGAAGGTGCGGGACAAATTAATGACGATATAACAACTCTTAGAGACAGTACAAATAGCACTAAAGAGAGACTCGGGTGAAGGGCCATCAGTCAACCCAACTGAGGAAGTAGGGGCCACCACTTCCTATTTATCACAAATGGTTGCAGGGTGCAAAGTGATAAAGATATCAGCAGATGCAACTGGGTTCCCCACGACCAAGATGTAGGAACAAGCACAAGGACTAAGTCACCTGGAATTAGTCATCTCACATATGACCATAATTGTGCTACAAGGATTGCAAATGGGTATCATGAGGGAATTACAATTCTCCTTAGAGTTTGCTTCTAACAAGTTGATAAAATTTGCAGCGGAGAAGATTGAGCTACAAAAGGAATACACAACTTCTCTACATGAAAAGAGAGAAATGGAGCATAAATTTGAAAGCGCGTTGAAGGAGAAAAGTCAGTTCAAGGAAAAGGCTGAGAAATCACTAAAAGAGAAGGACGAATACAAGAAAATGGCGCAGTGGATAAAAAAGGTCATCCAAAAACTGTATAAAGAAATTCCATAAGTGCCAATGATAGTAAAGGCCACAATGGAAATATAGGTGGAAAATATTGGTGAATTCATTAAAGGTTTATGCACCAGGTTGAATACTTGGAATCACACATAGTACTAGGGACACCACCAGAAGAAAGGGAGCAAAGGGGAAGCACAACACAAATGGTAGTTGGAGTCTAGAACAATACTGCATTAGTATGTGTGACGAAAACACACAGATTTGGACCTGGATCACGATGAATCCAGAGCTGAAGGACATGAAGGATAAAATAAGGAGTGCACATTAGAAGTCCCGACAAGAAAATGAAATCATTAACACTTTTCTACCTGCGGAATGAAAGACAACAATTCTGGAAAATAGACAAATGTACAATGAAGTAGAACAGATGAAAGCAGAACAAAGAGTATTGCGCATAAATTGGAACCCATGTAGGATGAAGCACTTAGGGTAATAGGGTATTTGGCCATTGTGCATGACATGATGAAGCAAGTAGCACATGAAACTAAGGAGAAGCTCACAGATTTGATTGCATACACCATGGAGAAAATTTTGAGTAAGGAAGCAGAAGTCACAAAATAAGTACAGAAAGCTAGGGAGACCCTTCAAAAGTTGATGGAGTCATGGAGGAGTGCAACACAATAGGCCTGAGTGATTTGGGATGAGCCATAGGTGAGTGTTGGGGGCCTATTTAATAGGTAGTTTTGGATACAATTTTGAGGAAAATACTAAGTATGGAGGATATGTGTAGCAACAGAAGAAATAAGAGAAGGAAGTAGTGGATTGCATAGTAAAATCACACGTGGAATAAAATCAAGAAGATCAAGAAGATCAAGAAAAACAAGAATATCAAGAAAATCAAGAAGATCAATAAAATCAAGAAAATCAAGATGATAAAGAAAAGAAAGGAAACAAAAGAACAACAGTTCGGACTTGCACAAAAGATGCGAGCAAAAAAGTAGGAAAAAGAAACTCGAACCAAGAGTTTTAACTAACTCATGATGAGGTGTCATAGGGTTTTTAGCCCAGTTTTCATGTATAAATATGAAATGGGTCGGGCATAATAGGTTTTGAGTCATAGTTTTTTGTCTTGTTAATAGTCTCCTTGACGAATTGTTGAGCGTGAGGATAGACTGAGATAAAATCTTGCACTGCATAATGGCTAGGTGGGATGATGGGTATTGATCATTATGCATCTATTGTATCATAGTGCACAAGATCGAGCATAATTACATAAAGAATAATAATAAAGAAGCTATCCATTTTGGACGTAGCCTTTGTTTAAGCATGTTTATATCTATCTTTGTGGATGATATGATGTTTCATAGTAAGCAGGGATAGATTAATAACTAATTTATATGGTAAGATGCATTACAATTAAATGTAAGAATGAATCAAGGGTAAATAGATACTAAATATTGCACTTAGGACAGACAAGTCGTGATGAATAAATTGATCATCTTACATTCCTTCATCGCTGCAAGATATTGGTTCCTGCAATCCCCATAGATACCTCAGGTGAGACTTCACCTTCCTGCAGGTGATGTCAAAAGGTTCGGTGTCTGAAGGGTTTATTAGATAAATTCACTTGAACCTAGGGTATTACACATGAGCACCAACACTTTGTCTCTTGTTTTAAATGTTTTCTCTATTCTTTGCTAATCATTTATAGCTTTGTTCTTTTCCCATGACTTCTTCAGTGTCTCCTATGCTTGCAAATGGATCTTCCTAATATTCTCAATAATTGTTTCTGCCTTGAGTGCATATCATGTGAGGTCCTCCCTCACTCCTCCTTGTTGTCCATATACAACATCCAAGGGTGAAGGTGGGAAATATCTAAAGCAAGTTTCAAAAGGGAAATTACTAGTAGAATTTTGGACTGCTCTATTATAAGAGTGTTATATATAGATAAAATTTTCATCCCAAGTCTTAGGATGCTTCTGATTGTAAACCCTCAAAGGATACACCAAAGTTTTTTTGACTACTTTCGTCTGCCCATCTATATATGGATGGAGTGTTGTATACCTGTTCAACTTAGTGTCCATCTTCTCTATCAACATAGTCCAAAATTCATTGAGAAATCTAGTATCCCTCTCTGATATGATGCAACTTGGTATCCCAAAGTGCACCCAGACCGGTTCAAATAACTTATTTGTTTCTTCTTGTATAGTGATGTTCTTTTTAAAAGGCATGAGAATGCATATTTTTCTGAACCTGTCAACTACCACAAATAGATATTCATGTCCCTTCCTCATTGTTGGTAAACCTCCCACAAAATCCATGGAAATTGTTTTCCAAGGTCGAGTGGGTACATATAAGGGATGGTATAGAACTTGCTTCATGTTGTTAGGATTGCTAGTACAACAAATCATACATCCTTTGATATATTGTGATACATCTTCTTGCACTCTGGACCAACACATATCCTTGTAAGTTGGAAATTGTCTTCCCAACACCAAAATTTCCTATAGCCTTGGAGGTGTGAGCCTCTCTGATAAGCTACAATTGTTCACCTTTAGGAACACAGAGCTTGCCAAGCTTGTAGAGTAAACCATTCTAGAAATTATAGTCATCCTTCCCATCACCTTCTTCTATATGAATTTGTCCTTGTAGCTATTGAAATGCCTCCTTGAGGTCCCCATCCTCTGTGTATGCCTATTTGTATGCATCATGGGTAAAATTATCCATGTGCATTAGAGTTCCCAACGTTGTAATATTAGATGTGGGTGGCTATGAAAGAATTTCTGCCAACTTATTTATGCTACCCTTCTTATACTTTATGAACAAATGAAATTGTTGTAAAAACCCCATCCACTTGTAATTCCTGGTTTATTGTAGCTTACTCTAGGCCTGCAAATACTATAGTGGTTGGTGATCTATGTAGACGATGGTATCCTTTCCCATCAGATAGTGTTTCCACTTTTTGACAGCTTGTATCAAGGCATATAGATCCTTGTCATAGGTAGGATAGTTGATAACCGCCCCATGAAATAATTCATAATGATAGTAAACGGATCTTACTCCCTGCGTTAGTACTTCCCCCATGGAAAACCCACTTGCATATGTCTCCACTTCAAAAGGATTATAAAAATTTGGTAGTGTGAGCACTGGTGATTGAATAATCTTTCTTTAATCTCATCAAAGGCCTTCTGCTAATTCTTTCCCCATAGGAAACCATTACCACTATTTTTTATACTGTGGAGTGGTGCAACTACGGCTGAAAATGAAGCTATGAACTTCCACAAGTATTGTGTTGCCCCAATAAAACTCCTAACTTCTGTGAAATTTGTAGGGATTGACCATTTTATGATGGCCTCCATATTTCCAGGATCTATCTTGGTCTCCTCTCCACCAATCACATACCCCAAATACACCAAACATTGTTGAGCAAACTCACATTTCTTAATTTTTGCGAGTAGCTTGTGATTTTTTAGAATCTCTAACACTTGCATAAGATGTGACATATTCTCCTCCTAGGTAGAAGAACTATAAACCAGTATATCATCTAAATAAACAATAAAAAATGAATCTATATAAACACATAAAACATCATTCATTAGTCTCATAAATTTAGTCGATGTATTGCATAAAACAAATGGCATAACCATCCACTCATACATACCTTACCTTGTCTTGAAGGCATTCTTCCAAATATATTCTTATTTGAATTGTACCTAGTGATATCTTGATTTCAAAACCATCTTAGTGAAGCAATTTGCATGTTGCAACTGGTCCAATAGATCATTTATCCTTGGCATGGGGTACCAATTCTTTAGTGTAATTTTGTTCAATGCCCTGTAATCAATAAACGTTATCCAAGTTTCATCCTTCTTGGGAAGAATTATGATGGGTGACCCACAAGGTGAGTTACTTGGTCGAATTACACCCTCCTCCAACAACTGCTGCAATTATTTCTTCACTTCATTCACTTCCAAAAAATAATGTCTATACATCGCAATATTTGACAATGGGGAGTCTGGAAACACCTATATTTTGCGCTCCACTTCTCTCTTGGGTAGTAACC
>SNQJ01S0037719.1:0-10748 GCA_010110895.2 Picea sitchensis
TTTCTTAAAAAAAAAAAAAATGTGTTGCCTATCCCGTAAGCTGATAGACAAATAAAAAGCGTTTTCAATACTTAAACCTTAAGGGTTTCACCTAGAACAAGTTTAAAGGCAATCGAAGTAAAAATATTTAAGAGAAGAGTCCAAAGGGTTAGTTTTAATTTACAACCTATGTTTTCTGACTTACAGATTGTTGGACGTCTCCTTTTTATACCCTCAGTTTTGTCTTTTGTTTTTTTGGGTTTCCCATAGAGGTAGGATAGATTATGTCTTAACTTTTGAAGTCGAAAAATAGTTCTAATGCAGTCAGACCAATCCCCATAGTTCTTATTCTCTGACTAAAAGTGGTTATGCTTAGGTTGATTCTGACTCTCCTAGGTTTCTTAACAGTTTGTCTGAGGATTTAAGCTTGCTCAAAAGAAAACCTCTGAAATTAATATTCCCCTTTTTTCTCTGCAGACTAAGGTGTTTTGAAAGTTGAGAAAAGGTTGGTCTAAAGTAATCAAAATAGGTTGACAAACCTATATAGTAAATTTTTACATAGATAACCACCCTTGATATTTTAAGTATCACTGATTGCCCCCACTTCGTATTCATAAGCTAAATATAAGACAGATGGTGAAAGGAAATTCATATTTGATTACCCCCATCTAGTCCCAAAGACGATGAGAGGAAATTCATTTAAATGATTGCCCTCGTCTAATATAAAAGAAACAGATAACTTCACCGGGGTACTGAACAGGCATGCTGGAAGTGAAGCAATATCTGAGTGTAAATAAATAATTAGCACTCGAAGCGGTGAAAGGAAATTCAGTAAAAAAGGGACAGATAACTTCACCGGGGTACTGAAGAGGCCCACTGGCAGTGAAGCAATATCTGAGGTATCTGTAAGGTTGTCATACTTATCTACCACTCTATTCTAGTTACCAGTTTTTTCGAAACCGGATCTTCATCCCAAGTCTAGATAGAGCTCCCCATTTAAAAATATAAGTTTCGTTTCGATTGATGCAAGCCGAAAGTCACAAATCTGTTGAGTTTCCTAAGATTTTTTTAATCATCTTAATACAAACTTAATTTCAAATGAGAAGGAGAATATTATGAAGAAGACTACAATTGAGTTTAAAACAAATAAGAAATTTTGAAAAGATTTTCAGAAGTTGAAATGAAATCTCTTTTTCCTCTCCCTTAGCAGTTTCAGCAGTGATAAACCCTTGACACCATTAACCCAATGAAGGCACTAAGTCTACATGTTCTCCTCGTCCCACAAGGAGACGAGGTCCCCAGTTGGAGCCTATGTTGAAGCAGTTCTTAAATTTTTATCCCTAAGGCCTAAATTTTTCTTTTTCGGGTTTCGATTTTTCACAAAACACGAGTTTCGTTATCAATCCCAAGCACATGTCACCTTTTTCTTAAAGTTTTTAATTATTCGAATAATAAAAGAAAAAAATCTTAAAAGAATTATAAGAATCCCGACGCTTTTTATTTGAAATTATTTAAATCATGATAAGTTTTAAAACTAACAGTTTTAAGTTTAAGCTTAAAGAATTTTCAGGATTCGGGGTTTGCTACAAACAATTTTTTTCAATACAAATCGAATCGCGAAATCCCGATTCTCGATTTCCCAAAATGTTGAAGTCTTAGTTAAAACACGGATTAATTAATTCTCTTATATGAAAGGTTAAGGGTTAAGATAATCATGTCGCAATTTCAGGATTCGCGGTTCAGTGAGATCACATCTCTTGTCATCATGATTCTCGAAATCCCGAATCACGAAACCCCGATCCACAGTTCGCGTTAAATCAAACTAATTTTGTTTTGGCCTTAATCGTGATTAGTTGGTTAATTAAGATGAGTTAAGTCATGTTTTTAAAAATAAAATCGTCGCGATTTCGCGATTTCGGAGATCGGATTTCATTGATAACATACTTCTCGACATCATGATCCCTGAAATCCTGAAAACATTTAATCTCAATAAATTAATTTGCTAAAAACAGTTTAAGTCTTAATTAAAACATCGTGATTTCATGATTTCGCAATTTCGGAAATCGGATTTCATCGACGACATACCTCTCGACATCATGATTTCTGAAATCCCAAAAAGAAAAGTTTTCATCTTTAACCTATGATTATCACTAATTAACCTTTTTTCCAAAACATGATTAATGATAATCATTATTTTTAAGTGTTCATTCATGTTTCGCTTTCCGATTAAGTAAGTGTCTCGTTTACTTTAAAAACCCGAAGGTGCCTAAATACGGACATTAAATGTGTATCTCGAAAATATATCTTCCGCATTAAAAGCCTTAAATTCATGACAGTTCTGTCAATCTTGTCACTTTTTAATGTATTCAAAATGAACATCCAAATGTCTGTGTTTTCATTTTTAGCTGAGCTCGTTCATCCATTTTCTGTGACAGGTTTTCAATTAAATGCAAAGTCATGGCACCGAAAAAGGCACCGAAGAAGAATGAAGACGCACAGGAAGGAGATATCATCTCCGACACCACAACACACGCTATAGACTCCATTAAATCTTGGACTCAAATATCTGAATTGCTGGAATACGAGCTTGAGAATGCTCATCCTGATTCTGAAAATCATTGTCGGGACATAGCTGAGTCAGAGCTTCATAAGATCGTTGTGCGTCCGCGGCTCGTGGCATACAATGATATGATCAGTCGGGCCCTGGAAAAGGTCGATATCCCAACGAGGAGAATCTTAAACGATCAAGGACTTATCGTCGGCTCATTCAGGCCAGAACACATACAAGTAATGTATAAACTCTCGCCAAATCCTAAACATACTTTCAATGTTGTATTTTTAGCAGAGTTTCAGAGGAAAGAATGTATTGAGGCAGACCGAACATATCCTGATATGATTAGAGAATGGGCGAGGTGTCCAGCAAAGTTTAGAGATGATTCCCATGGGATTTATGCTACAGCATCCTTGAATGAATACATGGTATATGTAGTCATTATGTTATGTAGACTTTTCGGGAGAAAAGATCCTTGCCATTTTCATGCAGATTGGGTGCCCTTTTTAGAAGAAGCTTCAGAAGGAAATGGTTTTAATAGGCATAAGATTTTTCCAGATAACCTAACACGGGAAATCTTAAACTACAAAGCAGCAAAATCAAAGGGACAATCAGCAGCCTTTTACATGTCAGCATACATTATGGATGCAATCTGTTATGTGACTCCTTTTCCTTTAATGAATTGGAGTTGGAATATTTCCTGCCCATAACCCATTCATAAATATCACTCGGCCCTTTGGGAAGAAAATGCTAAGGATGCATTTTATGAGGTTTGTCATTTTATTATAATTCCGATGCATAAAATATTTTTTGGATGCGAACCCCCTCGCATTTCTGATGCAATCATGGAAAATCTTAAAGCAATTGCTACTGAGTTAGCAGGTACGATGGGTGATATAGCATCAGCAAATATATATTTGGTTGGCAGTTTAACAACCATGCTCGAACAAAAATACCAAACAATAATTCAGCTACAGGACAAATTGAAAGAAACTGAGAGAAATATCAGTTGGGGAATACAAAAGGGTCTAGAACAAGCTAGACTAAAAGATATTCAAGAAATTCAGAAAATGAAAATAGACTTAGAAGAGGCAAAACAGATAATACAGGTCACACAGGCACAGGTCCAAAAGCTGGGAGAAGAAAATAAACATTTACAAGATAAAATTAGTTCTATTACTAATCAAGTAGTAGAACTTGAAATTTTTAGGACACAAGCATTGGGAATACATTTGAAAATAGAAGAACAACAACAAAAAGTGTTTTTGAATCTGGAAGTAGTCCATAATTACTTTCAAGAAACAAATAAATCCTTGGAGAATGTTTTCCAGAAGGAAAGGGAAGCGAAAGCGGCTAGAACGACTTTCCAAAAGGCAGTAACCCTCTCAACAAAGGAAGAAGTCGGAAGGATTCAGAAATTATCCATTTCTAAATAGGTTAAAGGGGACATAATACTTAAAGTGTGGGAAGCAAGCCTGGCTGAATATAAAATAATAACCAGAGAAGTCAATGATGATTGCCAGGGAATTTTTTATCTCTTAGAAAGGACTTCATTGAATATCGGAAAAAATTATTGTCCCGGATTATTGGGTGAGATTAATATTGCCAAGCACCAACTAAGGTTCAAAGAAGAGCTGAAGGAAATGAAGATAGAGATCTCAAAAATTAAATTAATCAATATCACAGAAATCAACAAATGGATGGTGACACCGAACCTAAAGTTGCAAACTATTAAGTTCACAGGGAAGAGGATAGAAAATCGTTTGCCTGAATTACAGAAAAGATTTTTCATGTTTGAAGCAAATGAGATACCAGATGCTCCTAGAGATTTTGTGAAATTTTTGGGAAAGTGTGTTCAGTGTCTTGAGGCGGAGGAAGGAAGTTCATCAACACAAGCGTAAAAACATTTTTTTTTAATGTTTTTATCATTAGAAATTAGAAAGGAAATGTAAACGGTTGACATTATTCTTATATGTAACCGTAATATTAGGAAGTTGGTTTGTCACCAACGAGAAAAATTATTATGAAGATGTATAAATGTATTTTCTAAAGACGGAGAAAGGGCTTTTGATTTTTTGGGAGAAAGAGACGATTGTACTAATAGTTTTCCAATCCAACATAATATATGATACAGACGAGATTCTAAATCCTGCCGATTTGTAGCTATGTGTTCTTCAACCCTGTTTACTTACTTTATTATGTTTTTCGTTCAATGTTTTTCTAATGAATAATCAATTTGAAGTTATCTGCAAACATCTTGTATATAATTCAGATTGATTTGGATATCAAATTATTCACAGCTTTTCCTCTGAAATTGCTATCAATGATTTTAAGACATGTTAATCATTTGAACCTTAATACTTAACTTTTCATTAAAAATATTGTTTTCTTTCTTTATTACCTGTCGAAATATGAGATTCTTTCTTGATTAAAGCCTCATATTTTTCTGTAGTACTTCTTTGTTATTTTATAATTCTCAAATTGTTGCAAATCCAGGAAACGGTCTCGAATGTATTTATGTTAGTGTTTTGAATTTCAAAATTGTTTTTCCTATTCTCATCTCTTAAAAGTTTGAAGTAACATTTGATTAAATTCTTTCACGATTAAATAAAATCTTATCCTCCATGACTGTTCCAAGTAGCAGACAACCCAACATTGAACCTGGCCTTAAATATCAAACCAGCATTGCTTTGAACCTTTTTAATACCATCCTACAAACAGCAACCAACCGAGTCGAATTAGAACGTTCATGGGTTGCTATTGAGAGAGATATTAGCATCCAAGAACAGCGGGAAGCTAGACAAAGACAGTTGAGAAACTGATTATGCTTCACCCTTCCTTTTCAATTCTTATCCTCAAGTTATTCTTTTTAAAATTTATGGATGCCTTGACGATATACTTTACAGCCTTAAAGTATAAACGCAGGAACAACAGGAGGAATTTCAGCGACCACTACATCCATAAGAATGTTTTTTGCAGGAATTTGTGCCAGACCTACCACCAGGTCTTTAATCATGCCTATGCATTTGACTTTTCTTGAATCAAAATAATATAATTCACCATAGGTCCTTGTGATTTCGAGACCGAGTTTCTCCATAATTTCCTTTGGCATCACATTGTGGGAAGCTCCGGAATCTAGCATACAGTTATGGAGTAGGTGGTCAAACAAGGTTAACGTGATATAAATGGGGGCCACGGTGTCTCTCGCACCTTCGAAATGTGGACCAAAGACTATGTTCAGCTTGTCATCTTCTAAGTTGATGACATCATCCTTGGCTTTCATCTTTGGAAAAGCTAATCATCTTGGCAATTTGTTTTCTGTATATGGGATTTTTAGCTAGTTCAACAACGGGAATAGAAATTTTGATTTTATTTATTTCGGTTTCCAGATTAAAATTTCCCAGGGCCTTGTCGTTTTCAATGTTCGGGGCCTCCATTCCTTTCTTTTCAGCTTTTCTTTGTGGTGTGGACTTGTTTTCATTTACAGGAGCCTGTGTCTTCACAGCGAGTGTTCCTACTGGCTTCGACTGGACAGGTTGCGTGTCAGTGGTGTGAGTTTTTGTAGTCTATTTGTCAGCAACTTTTGGAGACACCTCATCAGTTTCGCCCCTTGGCAAGATCTTTTTTGTTGGAACAGTTGGGAGACTTTTGTTCCAAGGTCTTAAATTATATTTTTCCTATAGTTCGGCTATAATATCATCTGCGATACCTTGATAGGCTAAATTTTCAGACGTGTCGTTGCTAACATTGTCTTCCGATGTAATTTCTTTATTTAATGATTTTTTCGTAATCTTTTCTCGATAAATAAGGTGATTTATTATCATCGCCAAGATTATTAATATCCTCATCAATCTCTTCAAATTCCTCTAGATCTTTCTCTCGAATGAAGTTTTCACTTTTGAAGGGGGTTGGGATTTTTTTATCTTCATTTTTAATTATTTTATGTGGGGCCTAAGGATCAAGATTCCTTCTAAAATCCTTCTTGGGGAAGTTATCTCTCTTCGATTTCTCTAGTTCCATTTTTGAGATCTTATTTGAAAGTTTTCTGATTACCCTAGCCATCTCGTCTATTTTATCTCCCGAGGATTTCCCCGATCCTGAGGGTCCACCTTGCTCTTTGAATTTCCTATTTTCTTTGTTCCCGGTTTCTATTTTTGCTTTTAATTTCCCTGATGCCATCATGTTCAATTCAATCTCAAGAGCATCATCCTGCATTTTCGTGAGATTTGTTGATCTCCTTTCTCTCAATAATAAGGCGAAATTGGAATCAAAAGCACCAGCAAAAGTCACCTTTGCTGCGGGTTGTGAAGGTTTAACCTCAACCGGGATTTTATTATACAACTTGTTGAACCTTTGTGTGAATTCTAGAACAAATTCTGAGTTTTTCTTTCTAAGGGCTCCAAATTCAATCAGGTAGTAAAGGTGGTCCTTCCTCTCTCCCCATTGTCTAATAAAAGCGCTTTCAAGTTCCTCGTAAGATCTTAGAGATCCGGCTGCTAAGGATCGGAACCAGGTCCTCACCTGTCCTTCGAAAGTCTGAACGAGGAGTCTAGAATAGACATCTTCGTGTTCTATTCTGAGGATGTCAGCAAATTGGTCAAAGAAGTTTATATGTTCTTGGGCAGTCAAATCCCCTTCCCCTGTAAATTTTGGAAGGCTTTTCATATAATTTTCGGGGAGATCGTGTAGGGGAACGAGGAGGACAAGGGGAGCATATCTAGAAGCTACTTTAGCGAAGATTCCAGGAAGCGGTATTTGACCACCTGTTGGTCCTCCTGGGGCACCACCTCCAGCTCTAGCACCTCCTTGTGCGGCCATTGGTAGATTTGAGGCTGAATCTCGAAATGCGTGAGGAGAAGATTCTCGAAAATCTGGGGAGAAAACCTTAGGAAAAGAGAATGTATCGTATGAGAGGGGAAGCGAGACAGATCTCTCAAGTGTTTCTGAAATGTTCAACTGTGTAAAGTCAGGTTGACAAATATTACGTATGGGTAAAAAGACTTGTCTAAGTGATCTTCGTGATTTTAAAATCTTTTCCGGATCAGAGACTGGCAAGGTCTGCTTGTTGTCCAGGCTCTTTCTGGTGTTCTTTTAGCTAATAGCCAGTTTACTTATCGTGGAGTCGCCAAGTGAAAAATAAAGGTAGCCTTAGAAGGTTTTCTATCCTTGTTCACTATCAAAGAAATAAAGTTTCAATGTCGTTCTTCCCAGGGAAAAGATTCGATTCTTCGTCCCCGACAATGGTGCCAAAAAGATGTTGTTCCTGAGTTTATACTTTAAGGTTGTAAAGTATACCGTCAAGGCATTCGTAAAGGTAAAGGTAATTAAAAGATAAGAATCAAAAGAAGGGTAAAGCAGAATCAATTTCTCAACTGTCTCTGTCTATCCTCCCGTTTCTCTTGGATGTTGATATCTCTCTCAATAGCAGCCCATGAACGTTCTAATTTAGCCTGGTTAGTCATTGTTTGCAGAATGGTATTAAATAGGTTTAAAGCAATACTGGTTTTATCTTGGAGACCAGGTTCTATGTTGGGTTGTCTGTTATTTGGGACAGTCATGAGGAGTAGAATTTTATTTAGTTGTGAAAGAATTCGATAAATTGTTACTTCGGTTTTTTAAGAGATGAGAATAGGAAAAATAGTTTTGAAATTCAAAATAATAACATAAATACAGTTGAGGTCGTTTCCTAGACTTGAAACAATTTGAGAATCGTAAAATAACAAAGAAATACTACTGAAAAATATGAGGCTTTAATCAAGAAAGAATCTCATATTGTAACAGGAAATAAAGAAGAAAACGAGATTTATAATGAAGTGTTAAATATCATGGTTCAAATGATCCACTGGTCTTAAAATTACTGATAGCAATTTTAGAGGAAAAGTTGTAAATAATTTGATAACCAAATCAATCTAAACTATAAAAGATGCATAAAATAAACTTCAAATTGATCATTCATTAGAAAGACATTAAAAGGGAAACATAGAAAAATATGGTAAACAAGGTTAAAGAACACATAGCTACAAGTTGGCAGGATTCAGAATCTCGTCTGTATCGTATATCACAATGGATTAGAAAACTTTTAATACAATCGGCTCTTTCAAAAACCAAAAAGTCTTTTCTCAGTCTTTTGAAAATATATTTATACATGATCATCAAATATTTTCCCGTTGGTGATTAACCAACTTCCTAAGACTATGGTTACATGGATGAACAATGTCAAACCGTTTACATTTCTTTTCTAACTGCTCTATTATTCTAATGATGAAAATATTCAAAAGAGTACTTTTATGTTTGTCTTGACGAACTTCCTTCTTCTGCCTCAAGACAATGAATACATTTTCCCAAAAACTTCACCAAAACTCTGGGAACGTCTGGTATCTCTTTGGCCTCAAATATGAAGAATCTTTTTGTAATTCGGGCAAACGATCTTCTATTATCTTCCTTGTGCACTTAATAGTTTGCAACTTTAAGTTCGGTATCACTATCCATTTGTCAATTTCGGAGATATTGATTACCTTAATTTTTGGGATCTCTACCTTCATTTCCTCCAAATCCTCCTTGAACCTTAGCTGGTGTTTGACAATGTTGATCTCTCCTAATAACCCAGGACAGTCATTTTTTCCAATATTCAATGAAGTCTTTTCTAAGAGGTCAAAAATTCCTTGACAATCATCATTGACATCTCTGGTTATTCTTTTATTTTCGGCCAGGTCTGCTTCCCACACTTTGAGTATTACATCTCCTTAAACCTGTTCTGAAATGGATAGTTTCTGAATCTTTCCGACCTCTTCCTTTGTTGAAAGGGCTACCGCTTTTTGGAAAGTCGTTCTGGCCACTTTCACTTCTCTTTCTTTCTGGAGAACATCCTCCACAGATTTATTTGTTTCCTGAAAGTAATTTTGGACAACTTCCAGATTTAAAAACACTTTATGTTGTTCCTCTTCTATTTTCAAATGTATTCCCAATACTTGAGCCTGAAAAATTTCAAGTTCTACCACTTGATTTCAAAGAGAACTAATCTTATCTTGTAATTATTTATTTGCTTCTTCCTGCTTTAGGACCTGTGCCTGAGTGACCTGTATTATCTGATTTGCTTCCTCTAAGCTCGTTTTCATTTTCTGAATCTCTTGAATATATTTTAATCTAGCTTGTTCTAGACCCTTTTTTATTCCCCAACTGATATTTCTTTCAGTTTCCTTCAATTTACCCTGTAGTTGATCTATCATTTGGTCTTTTTGTTCCAACATGGTTGTCAAACTGCCCACAGAATATAAACTTGTCGATGCTAAAGCTCCCATCGTGCCCGCTATATCTGTGGAAAATTCTCCATCTTTAAGTTTCTTTCCATCTATAATGACCCTATGCTTTTTAACCATCCCATCTCCTCTTGAATGGATTTCCTGTTTCAAGATTGTCCTTCTCTTTTTACTGAAAAAATAATCTAATGAAGGAATCTCATCCCTAGAAATTGGCTCCAGATCACTAACATACAGATCTCCCTCGTGGGGGTTTCCATAAGTGGACTGCAATGGAGTCAAGGAAGTAATGGGACTTCCAAATTCTGTCGATGTTGTTCCTCCTGTCTTTTCTGGAACATCCTTAGGGATTTGTGGGGATGTTTCTAGCTCCTTTCCCTTCCCTGCCTCTGATTCTTTTGTCTGGGAAATTTCTGTGTCTTGTGAAGGTATTCCAGTATCCTTCATCTTGCCTTTAGTATTTGATTTATCCTGTATATTTGTTTCAAAGCCTGGGGGAGGCCCTTCCTACTCTGGAGGTGGGGTTGTAGCAAAATTTTGGGTAAACAGCTTCGCTTATGACTCTGGAATGATGCGAAAACAATCTGTGAATCAGGTAGCAGGGCTTGTACTCTGTTCAATACCTCTTCATAGGATTTAACCTCCTTGAATACGTCATCATAAACAGATGTTTCGTGCTCATAGGCTTTTAAATTACGATGCATCAAATGTTTGCTTACTAATTGATAGGGGTCATGCTTTATGTGTTCAATATATACCAATTTTACTTCTTCTAGTGATTCAACCTCTACTTTAGAATGGCCTAGATTCAGTAATGAAAATTTCCTGATATGTACAGGGAAAGCTGGCCATGACTTCTTCTGAGCTGTCTTTAGCTCTAATCCAATGCCGCATTTTACTATCTGGTGGGCTACCTCTCTACACACCAATCTGTCCGGTAGGAATTTAGGGAGTGCATGAGG
>SNQJ01S0037719.1:11176-53796 GCA_010110895.2 Picea sitchensis
TATTCATTCAAGGATGTTGTAGCATAAACCCCATGGGTATCGGCCCTAAATTTTGATGGACATCTCCACCAATCTCTAATTATATCAGGATAAGTCCGGTCTACCTCGGTGCATTCTTTCCTCTGAAATTCTGCTAAAAACTCGGCATTAAAAGTATGTTTAGGATTTGGCGAGAGTTTATACATTACTTGTATATGTTCTGGCCTGAATGAACCAACGATGACTCCTTGATCGTTTAAGATGCTCCTCGTCGAGATATCGACCTTTTCCAGGGCCCAACTGATCATATCATTGTATGCCACGAGCCGAGGGCACGCAGCAATCTTATGAAGCTCTGATTATGTTGTCCCGATAGTGATTCTCAGAATCAGGATGAGCATTCTTGAATTCACATTCCAGAAATTCAGAGATTTGAGTCCAAGATTTAATGGATTCTATAGCGTGTGGCGTGGTTTCGGAGATGATATCTCCTTCCTGTGTATCTTCATTCTTCTTCGGTGCCTTTTTCAGTGCCATGACTTTACGTTAAGTGGAAAACCTGTCACAGAAAAGGAATGAATGATCTCAGCTGAGTGTTTCTTGCGCTTGATAAAATGAAAACACAGACATTCAAATGCTCTTTTAATTCATTTAACAGTGACGGGATTGACGTAGCTGACAAGAATTCAAGGCATTTCATGCAGTAAATATTTTACTGAGATACGCATTAGTACCATGTATCACCAGTTATTCATTATTTAAATGGTTGTATTTTGGCGCCTTTGGATTTTAAAGAACACTCGGAACATTTTACTCAATCGGAAACCGAAACATGAACGAAACCTTAAAAAATGATTATCATTAATCATGCTTTGGAAAAAGGTTAATTGGTGCTAATCATAGATTAAGACTGAAGATTTCATTTTTCGGGATTTCGGGGATCGTGTTGTTGAGAAGTATGTCATCGATGAAATCTGATCTCCGAAATCGCGAAATCGCGACGTGTTAATTAATACTTAAACGTTTTAGCAAAGTAATTGATTGATATTAAGCGTTTCAGGATTTCGGGGATCATGTTGTCAAGAAGTATGTCATCGATGAAATCCGATCTCCGAAATCGTGAAATCGCGACATGTTGATTAAGACTTAAACGTTTTAGCAAAGTAATTGATTGATATTAAGCGTTTCGGGATTTCGAGGATCGTGTTGTCGAGAAGTATGTCATCGATGAAATCCAATCTCCGAAATCGCGAAATCGCGACATCTTAATTAAGACTTAAACATTTTAGCAAAGTAATTGATTGATATTAAGCGTTTCGGGATTTTGGGGATCATGTTGTCAAGAAGTATGTCATCGATGAAATCCGATCTCCGAAATCGCGAAATCGCGATGTGTTGATTAAGACTTAAACATTTTAGCTTAATTAACTTACTAATCAAGGTTAAGGACAAAATAGAGTTAGTTCGATTTAACACAAATTATGGGTCGGGATTTCGCGATTCGAAATTTCGAGGATCATGTTGTCGAGAGATGTGTTATCACTGAACCCCGAATCCCGAAATCGCGAAATGATTAACTTAAGCCTTAACTTTTTTGCGTTAGAGAATTAATTAATTAGCATTTTGACTAACTCTCTTTATTTCGGGAAATCGTGGATCGGGAGTTCGCGATTCAATTTGTATTGAAAAATATGTTTTCAGCAAACCCCGAATCCCGAAAACTCTTTAAAGTTAACCTTAAATCCATTAGGTTTAAAACTTATCATGATTAAGATAATTTTATAGAAAATGCGTCGGGATTCTTATAATACTTTTAGGTTTTTTGCCTTTTAATTATTTAAATAATTGAGTTCTTCGGGAAATCAGTACCATGCGTTTGGTTATGATAACGAAACTTGCGTTTTATGAAAAATTGAAACCCGAAAAAGGAAAGTTTAGGTCTTAGGGATAAAAAATTTAAGAATTGTTTCAACATGCTCTTCAGGACTTCATCTCTTCATCTCTTTGGCTCTCCAACTAGTCTCGCTCTTCGGGACTTCGGCTCTCCGACTAGTTCCACTCTTCGGGACTTCGGCCCTTCGGCTCTCCGGCTAGTTCAGCTCTTCAGGACTTCTGGTAATTCTTGATGTTAAACCCTGCGCGATTTCGACACTCCGAATACATGAAAACCGTCGATTTGATTGGCCAGATGGATCACCACCATCGAAAGTTAACTTGTCTATTCCCAGAATCAGAGTCTGAAATGGACCGCTTTGGATTGTTGCATTTTTCTGAGGGCGTTTCCTGTGCGTACAAAAACTTGGTCGACCTGTTGTGAGCTCAATCAATGGCAAACGTGATGACAAGAATTATGAACCGAATACGACATCTATTTTATCCTTCAGGAAAAACAAAAACAGAAATGCGCAAAGACTTAAACAGGAAATAAACGAATAAGAACCAAGTCGCTTAAAAATGGTAAACTAACTTAACCAACCCGAAGAGGAAAAATCGATGAAGGCGTAGGGAAAAGAGAGAGGAGAGGCAGGGGTGCAGACCTATGTTACAACAACCAAGAGAAAGGAGGTTTCATCACGAGCCCTCCTTCTCATTTTCGTAAAGTGATTGTGGTTAATGTTGTCACCACTGGTCACCATGTCAGGACAGTGTCCCCCATCTATTCTCTTGAAAAGAAAAGGAAATAAGACAAAGAATAAAAGGCATTGAATGGGCTAGGAAACAATGGCAACCATGACACGTTGCAGCTCGCCCTCTACAGAGGCACCCACAGGAAAGACCTACATTTCCTTGTTATCATTGCACCCCTTTCCCAAACATTCCCCTACACCATTCTATACACTTACATGACATAGATTGGTCTTCACCTGGGAAACACCCCAAACTTGAGGAGGATTAGCCCAATAGGACATCCTAAGACTCTCTCCAAACCTCGCTTGTTAAATTTCATAACGTCTTTGAGAATCTGTCTGGGTAAAGGGGGGTTTGAGGGAGCACTTGTTGTTGCTACAGAACCATGCCCAGTGGACAGGTACAGATGGCGAGATGATTATCTCAGACCTCCATGGGGCTAAAATCCCACCAGATGGATGTTGTGACCCCAACTACGGGCAGAGAGACACCAGAGGATGACACCAGGAAAGAAGAATAGCGTTCCTCCTGAGACACTCTGGAAAGACTAGACCCAAGGGGGTCTTTCCCTTCCACCATGACATTGGCCCTTGAAGGCCCCTGATGTCATCTTATTGACCCTTGACGTCATCAGTTAGGGTTTGGCATGAGGACGTTTTGGTGCTAGTTGGCACGTGTGACAGCTTTTGAGGCCTAACGTTTCACATTTGAGGCCTAGAGTTCCATGAAGGGGCCTAACTTCACCCTAAGAGGGGCATGACGTCATCCCTAAATTCAAATTATGGTTTTAATTGTTAATTTTATGTAAAAACTATATTTTTTATGTAAATTGGCCATGTCGGCCTTTTGTGACCTAAAAGACAATTAAAGGTCATTGTCATTGTATAAATAAGAGTTAAAACTCTTGTATTTTTTCATCACTCAAGTAGATATCTGAAATTCGGCCTCCCTTAAGTGTATTTGGCTTAAACTAGTGGTGCGCACTTCTTGAAGGAGGCAATTTTTGGTGCATTTTGGCTATTTTCTTGTGGAGGATCTTCAACTAGGGTGATTTTCTAGATTATTCTTGGTGAAGTAAGTGGAAAATTTGCATTTATTTATTGTGAATGAATGCTTGTGGTTATTTTTACTTGTTTCATGTCTAAAATTATGAAATTTCTAGCTTGAAACCCTAGGGGAAAGACATATGTTACTATATTTTTCCCTATAATCTTCCATGTGTTAAAATATCTTGAAAGGCACCTAATTTGAAGTTGATACTAGAGCCCTACAATTTTAGCACTCTAGTAACCCTACTTCCATTGCCCAATTGCATATTTTATTACATTTTGTTCAACGAAAGAGAAAAATGCTAAGGCCTAACCCTTGTTACTTTCTAGCAATTTTATCTTGGAAGTGGATTTTTTTAGGCCTTGGGATACCAACACCTCTCTTATCCTCTCCACCCCTTTAACATCTCATTATCATTGCTATTTTTCCTTTAAGAATTTGGTGCTTCCATTAGTGACTCCATTTACCCTAGAAAGGCACTAGACTACATTTTACAAGTGGTGATTGATCAAACAAACACTTATACTCTTATCCTTGAACTCTTTACTAACATTTTCTAACCATAAATTAGACTAAATCCTAAGATAACTTCCTGTTGTAGCAAAACATTTCTACATTTATATAAACATACATTAAATTGGCACATTTACCCACCACTAGAACCAAACAAAATTCAATTGTGATAATTTCTAGTGAATCTACTAGGTAAGTGCTAGTTTTGTGTGTAGTTTTCTTGCACTTTTGACAATTTAAACTTGTTGTTGTTGAAAAATATAGATACAGCCATCTAACTGCAGCAAAATCTTTTCAAAACTGACATTAAAAGCTAGCTAGACATTGCCAACTTTGCTTGTGACAATTTACTATCAATTTGCCTAGTCAAAGTCACTTTTTATTGTCTTTTTCAAGTAATTTCAAGGCTTGAATCTTGTGGTTGTTATAAGATATTAATTGATGTTATAAACTAATGCATTGTTGCAAATTCATAATCAACTAGTTTATTTTATGAAGGTTTATTGTCTTATGAAGTACTAACAATCATTTGGTACTTGCAAAGTGCCATGTTTGCCTTGTTGTCTTGTTATGGACAGGTACACAATATATTCATTTGCTTCATCTTTAAGACATAAAATAAACCTTTGATTAGAGTGATCTGTAAAAGGGAAAGGATTTCCTTATGACTATTTGGCTTAGCCTTCTCAAACCCCCAAGTCACCAGGGACATCTCCCCTGGGGTAACCTTAGCATACTTCTAAATAGAAAAGGAACTCCTATTAAGGTGACAATGATAGGTTATTCCCAGTTACGCCAATTGTGTACCCACTTGCCCTGGGCGTTTAGGCAAGTACAAATTTTGCAATAATAGGTTTCAAATTTGGTACTTGCTCGAAAGACTACTGGTCATATCATATTATGCATCGATTTTTGTGCATTGAATAGAGCCAGTGTCAAAGATCACTTTCCTCTCCCTAATATGGAAATGATTTTACAACAAGTTGTAGGGTCACAAATGATGTCCTTACTTGATGGGTTTTCTAGCTATAATCAAATCAAGGTAAAAGGGATTGATAGATATAAAACCGCATTTACTACACATTGGGTCACATTTTCTTATGAACGTATGCCTTTTGGCTTGTCTAATGCAGGTGTCACCTGTCAAAGAGCTATGCAGATAGCTTTTGACGATCTAATCGGTAAAATTATCCAAGTATATCTCGATGATTTGACTGTCTATTCAAGGAACCGGTTGGATCATTTCGGTCATATTAGAAAGCTTCTCATGCATTGCAGAAAATTTGGCATTTCTTTAAATCCTTCCAAGTCTATTTTTGGTGTTACTAAGGGAAAGCTCCTCAGTCATATTGTTTATAATTCAGGAATAAGCATTGACCCT
Organism: Picea sitchensis; assembly: GCA_010110895.2. Lineage (NCBI taxonomy): Eukaryota > Viridiplantae > Streptophyta > Pinopsida > Pinales > Pinaceae > Picea > Picea sitchensis. Next base: position 16,728 of record SNQJ01S0037719.1, read on the forward strand.
GAAAGAATTACTACAATTCTAAACCTTCCTGCCCCCACCTCCAAGAAAGAAGTCCAAGCTTTCATGGGCATTATCCATTTTGTCTGTAGGTTTGTTCTTGATTTTGTTGTCATGGTTAAACCAATTCATAATCTTTTGAAGCAAGATCGTTCCTTTTCTTGGATAGGTGACGTCAAAAATGCTTTCCTTAGGATTAAGAAAGCAATCAGTTCTGCATTGGTTCTGGTGAAACCGTATTTCAAGAAATATTTTATCATATATACCAATGCCACCGAGGAAGCAATTTTTGTTATCCTTATACAGAATGATGACCAAAACAACGAAAAACATGTAGCATACATGAGCCAGAGTTTATCATATGATGAAATCAAATAATCTTATATTGAAAAACATGTTTTTTCTCTTGTTAAGGCTATAGAAAAATTTTGCCACTTTATTTTAGGCAAACATATGCAGGTAAGAGTCCATTTTCCTGCTGTCACATTTCTTCTCTCACAAACTTATCTTTCAAGAAAACTTGCACATTGACTTGCCAAAATCCAGGAGCATGATTTAACCATCATGACTTTAAAAATGATCAATGGATCAGACTTAGCCCTTCACTTAGCTCAGCACCCTGAACCAAGTGAAGAACTTGATGATCAGGATAATCCTCTTTCAAATCTATTCTATATTGAAAATCAAAATCTTTCTATAGTTGAACATCCTTGGTACAAAAATCTGGTGTATTACTTGGAGCATCAAAAATGCCTAGATAACTTGGATCCTCACCAGAGAAGAAGAATTCACCTCGAATATTCTAGGTATATCATTTTGGGAGACTTCTTGTTTAGAAGGTATGTTGATGATTTATTACTTTGATGTGTCAATGATGAAGAAGCACAGAAATTGCTACAGGAAATTCATGGATCATCAGTTTTTGTCATTCACATTGGTGGCCATTTTTCTGCTAAATCTACTGCCTTTAAAATCATAAGAAATCGTTACTATTGGCCTTCAATATTTCGAGATTCCTATAAATTCGCAATATCTTGTGATAAATGCCAAAAATTTGTCGGGAAAGAACGTCTTTATGCAATGCATTTACAACCTATCCTCCCGGATTTCCATTTTTCTAAATGGGGCCTAGACTTTATCGGTCCTATCAATCCTCTGTCTTCTGCAAGGCATATTTGTATTTTGACAGCCACGGACTACTTTACTAAGTGGACTGAGGTTGTCCCTCTTAAGCATGCACAGGACGAGCAGGTAATTTCTTTCCTGGAAACTAATATGTTTTCCATATTTTCCCTTCCACTAGATACCATTTCGGATAATGGCCCATCCTTCATTTATGCAAAGTTAACTCAATTTCTAGTTAAATTAGGGGTCAAACATTTCACTTCATCATCATATTACCCACAAGGAAATGGGAAAGTTGAGTCCACTAACAAAAACATGGTTAGGATCATCAAGAGGACCATAGAGGATCAACCTCGCTAGTGGCACACACTTCTCATTTACGCTCTCTGGGTAGATCGCACTACCACCAAGGCAAGCACGGGCTATACTCCATTTCATATCGTGTATGGATAAGAGGCTATCCTGCCTACTGAGTTTGAGATTTCTTCCTTACGGCTGATTTTGCAGATTGAAGAATTAAATTATTCCAATGTTCCCCAAAGGATAAATGCATTGTTAGCCCTGGAAGAAAAAAGGAATTTTACCTTAGAGAACATAAAAAGAAGGCAGCAAACTTTGAAAAAATATTTTAATAGATGAGCAAAATATGTTGAATTTAAGATTGACAAAAAATTCCTACTATGGGATTCAGCTCATGTTGAGAGAGGAAGACACTCAAAGTTCCAGAAACTATGGTTAGGTCCTTTTAAAATCACTTTTGTCCTAGGTGCAAACTCATACCTTATGAAGGATTTGGAAGAGAGATTGTTCTCTTACAACATTAATGGTTCCCACTTGAAACATTATGTGGAACCAGCCTAATAATTAACGCTTATTTGAAATGATTTATATATATAATCTTTTGTTTTATTGTTTCCTTTTTACTTTGGTTTGTTGAGTTTTTAATTTCCATTGTTTTGGTTTTTTTTAATTTATCAAAAATAAATTCTGGATCAGTTTTTCCATAACAATGACATTTTGTAAGTATTGTTCACCAATAAGAAATAAGGTATACACAATTGTCATGATGTCCTCCTTTCAGATGTCGCTGAAACTGCTTGTTTCTTTCAACTTTGTTGTAGGTAGTTGATTTTGTCTTCTTCCCTGCTTATGCTATCCCTTTATTCCCTCCATCTTGAGATCTAAAGAGCAAAATTGAAAGATTCTCCTTTAAACTTTAAGAAGTATTATATGTGACATATTGTTCGAATGTTATGCATACAGGACCAATCCCCCTCATAGCTACAACTTTCCATAAGTTATTCCCAAAGTCCCATCTCATCATTTCCATTAAGCCATATTTTTCCCCTTGTTGCATAACTATTCTTTTCTAGAAGATTTACTATCATCTACTTCTATCGATATGTGAAACTAGACATTTTGAGTTCTGAATTTGTTAGAAATAGATTTCCCTGTGGAGTCGCCAGTTTGTTGATGCCCAGAAGTGCAACGTAGTACCCCTGCCTACAAATGGGTTACAATGCCTTATTATTTATATAGGTGGCACCCCCTTGTCTAAATCATGGTGAAGAGGAAACACTTCTTTAATTTGTGTTCATGACGACTTTACTAAGCATTTACAGTTTTAAAAAAAAACACAGAAATTTGAACCTGCAGTCAATTATTATAATGGCCGACAATTTAGAAGGCGAAAGAAAGTAACGAGCACTTCACTCACAACTACTATACATATGCTCTGGCACATGGTTAAAATTATCACTTTGGGTCACACTCACATTGGTTATAATATGTTGCATTCATGGTATATTACATTCATGGTGTTCGTTATATTTGGTGGACAATAGTTATGTTTATGCAATTGTTCGAAGTTAATTTAGTCCTTGCAAACAATGGAGTTGTTACAATTTAAAATGGAGCAAATAGTATTATCGTGTTGTTATTAAACTATGGTAAAATAGGGTTTTTGTTTCAATATGGAAGTGACATGTTTGATTTGTATGGTTGATTAATGCGCTTAATGGAATTTGGATGTATTACACCCTAGATATGGTTGATGGAAATTAATGAGTGGGTGGAGAAGTGACGTGCATTTATTGCACGTCGTTATTACCCACATCGAGCTCATCACCCTCACCTTGTCGCACATTTGGTTGCTCTGGTTAGTTTACCTCTGTTTCGCTCGGGAGTTGGAGAATAGTGGCGGTCTTTGGTATTTTTCGGTTCTTTCCTCATATGTATGGTGACTCTTGCCCTTCCATTCATCATTCTAGCCTCGCTCTGGATAGAATCTTTGTGTTGGCTCTTAGAATTCATATGCAGAGTGCTTTCTTTCTGAAAGATATGGTGGTTGGATGTGTATTATGTCTGTGCAAATGATGTCGGTTGGTGTTTCGAATATTGAAAATTGGAATTTGTTTTAAATGCCCCTTCATGTTGAAAGTATCCGGTCATGGTTGCGTCGGGGTGGATGATTGATTATTATTGCTCCTAGTTTCTCATAGAGTTATAGAAATTTTTGCTTGTTATCACCCACATCTCGAGATAGAATTCTGGAGGGTTTTTTATGGTAATAAAATGATACAGTCGGGTTCTGGGTTCTCTTTGTGGTTATTTTTACTTCTTGATCTACTCATGAGAATTTGTTTCCCTATTTAATTGCCATTTCACGGTTTGAATGAAGGAAGAGTAGGGTTTTACCTCACGGCCACCTTGGATGACTATGTCAAACTTTGTTGGAGATTTGTTTTTCATGTTATAAACACCATTTGTGAAGTTGTTGCACTCATATGTTGTTCAGACCCTATTCTCCCTTATCGTGGTCGTTGAGAGCTTGAACTTGGATTGTGAATTGGTTATGTGTTAATCCGACAGTGCAAATATTCGTTACTTGCATATTTTCTTGGTCCATGGGTTGATTACCTACAGGAATGTTGGTCATTGGATAGTGAATAAAAGGAAAGAATGTCAGGGTTTCAAACCCAGCCTATCACATAGAAAATACTGGAGGTAGTTACCAGCCTCGTATGTTGAGTATTGGTTGGACTATGTTACACTCCATTGTGCATTGAATGTGGTCTATTTAAATTAATGGAATATTTTATGTTGATAGGTTATCATATGAAAAGAGTTCTACGAATAAAAGAAATTTATTATACAGTGAAAAGAAATTTATTACAATTGTTTTGGCTCGGTGATGTTTGGAGTCATTTGATTTTTTAAAAGGGAAAATCGACCAGCTAATAGAATAAAGGGTCTGGAACCCAGTCCAATGTGTAGCAATTGAATTGGTTCATTGTTAAGTTTGATGGCATGTTCTTCTTCTCAGCCTCCTCATGTCTGTTCTAAGCGCTCTGTGTTAATCGTTGATAGTTGGAATTATGAACAGTCTGTCTATAAATTGTATTGTTGTTCGATCAAACATGTGTGAAGAAAAGATATGAATTAATTGGCTAAGTTTAACAGTTATGGAGATTTGCTTTAGATTTAATATGGAGGTTACTGTGTTTTTAATTTTGATATTGCCTACAGTTTAAAAAAAAAATGGTAATTAAGGGTATGTTATTTTGTTTAATGGAACAGTGTCCATTTCATTTCCCCTCCATTATACCATTTTTCACTCCTTAAAATCCCCCCATCTTCCCAGAATAATTTTAAATCCCTGTTTTGTTATTGTAAATGACATTTCAAGAGAAATAATAAAAGAAGAAGGAAGTGATTGGTGTTTAAATTGGAAATGGAAGTATTATTTTGATGTTGCTTGAACAGTATAGACTGGTGGTCCCGTCCATGCTACCACTTTTCATTCATCACCAACCCTTCATCTTCCCAAAAACCCTATCATTCCTTGTTCAATAGAAATTAATTATTGATTTGAGTATTATGATGAATGGATTGATTGTATGCACTTATGTTGAGGATGATAGAGCCAACCTTTGATTTTATTTAGGTAGGGTTGATGCATGGATTGACAAGAGTTTTCAGAACTAATTGGAACATTGCTTCAGGATGAGCTTTTTCAATAGAGGCAATAATGGCAGAGGTAACAGAGACAGGGGAAATTGATAGAGGGGTCATAGAAGACCTCAATTCTCCATACATTTCGATCTTGACCCCCAGGAATTGAACCATATTTTCCAAGTTGGTTTCTTCAACCTAGTAGGCCAAGGAATCCTCTAGCCCTGACCAGAAAGACCTCCCTTCCAAGCACATCAAAATATCCCCGGTGTCTGAGTCCCTCCTCATGTGTCAATGCGACCAGAACCACCCGCCAATGATGGTTGGCAAGAGATTGTCCACAAGCCTGTTGTTCACCACCATGGTTGGCCCACTGCATCATTTCCATTACCCCCTCCACCACCAAAAAATCAATTTGCCCAATTTGATCATGTTGTCTCACCCATGCAATCATCACATGCCAGTAAAAGATTAAAAACAGATGTCCCCAAGCCTATGCAGGACAAGGGAAAAGGGATAGCCAATCACTTCAGCTCATCCAAATAATTTTCCAAATCAGTCTCCTCTCGCCTTCATATTAAGGATGATTGTTCTCATGTTATTAGTGAAGTTCAGCCTCAAGGCTCTAACCAGTCAAAGGTTGCCACATAAAAATCAAAAGGGGATAGCAGTGAGAAGAGGCCTAATGCCTCTCCTAGTAAATATGGATTTTGATAATGATTAATGTTGTTTCATATGATGAAGATAATATTTTTACATTGGTAAAGTTTTTGACAACAAGATTATTTTTAGACATTCTTTTTGGGACAGCATGGATATAATACCATTTTGGATATGATCAAATTAAATTGGGCTGATATTTAAAATATTTGGTCATAATTTTGAAAATTGGAGTTACAAGGAGGATTTATTTGAAATCTAATAATTGATTTTTATATTTCATGTCTTGATTATTATTAAAGGAAATAATTGGGAGTCACAAGGGGTCCCACCTATTTAGTTATTATTTAAGACCCTTATTTATATAGTATTATTATTTATTTGTCTCAAACTAATTAGTTAATTTAATTTGACTTAACTAAAGAAAGGTAGTTGAACTACCCTAACTTATTGAGGAGGAATAAAATCTCAATGAGATGAAGAGACAAGAGGAGAGAATAGAAGGAGAACTACAGCCATAAGGTTTGTTGATATAGTAGTGAGATACTTTCAACCTTCATTCATTCTTTGTTTATTAGAAATCTTAATCCTCTTTATGACAGTAGGGTCTTATTGAAGGCAGTAGGATTCAAAAATTGAATTGCATATTTCAGCAGCTTGTTTTAAAAGTGTATGATTTATCTTTGACGGTCTGTGTATTTTTGTTTGTGCGTGAATTGAGTTTCATGATTGATAAAGAATATCTTCCAGAGTCAAGTGATATCATTTTATAGCAATTTGATCCAGATCTTTAGATTCGATTTTCTTCTTGATTGTCAAAGTACTTTTGTATGGTGCCCATCGAAGGCTTCTAAATTTTATTTTGGTCCCTACCCTCACAGGGGTTTGTAAAGAGAACTGATTTTTGCATCTCATAATGAAATAAATGAAAAATCAGATTATTGTTTCAGTCTCACACATGTGTTTTAATAATCTAGTTCATTCTTTTGCTTTGATCTCCATGTATACATTAGTATAATTTCTTTACACATTCATGTAACTTTGTTCAAGTTTACTTATTTTTCATTGATATATATAACACATAAAACTAGCCTTGGTCCTTTGTAATTAATACTTTTGGATTAAGTGATTGTTTTTTAGGCTATAAACCCCGGGTGACATTCCCAACTATCTTGTCTTAGCCAAACAATATCTAAAAATGCTTGAGTAAGGTTTTCCATACATTTTCCTCAACACTGTGGAACTATGACCCTAGGAAATATGACCTATGAAACTATGTCCTAGGACCTATGACCTATGGAACTATGACATGTGGAACTATGACCTATGGAACTATGACCAGTGGAACTATGAACCTAAGAAATATGACCTATTGAACTATGGTCGGTGGAACTATGACCCTTGGAACTACGACCTATGGAACTATGACCTATGAAATTATGACCCTAGGAACTATGACATGTGGAACTATGACCTATGGAACTATGACCCTAGGAACTATGACCTATGTAACTATGACCTGAGGAACTATGACTTATGTAACTATGACCTATGAAACTATGACCTAGGAACTATGACCTGTGGAACTATGACTGGTGGAAATATGACCTATGAAACTGTGACCTAGGAACTATGAATAGTGGAGCTATGACCTGTGGAACTATGACCCTAGGAACTATGACCTATGAAACTATGAGCTAGGACCTATGACCTGTGGAACTATGACCTATGGAACTATGACCCCAAAAACTATGACCCTAGGAACTATGACCTATGGAACTATGATCGGTGGAACTATGACCCTTAGAACTATGACCTATGGAACTATGACTTGTGAAACTATGACCCTAGGAACTATGACCTATGGAACTATGACATGTGGAACTATGACCTATGAAACAATGAACTGGGAACTATGATCGATGGAACTATGACCTATGGAACTATGACCAGTGGAACTATGACCGGTGGAACTATGACATATGACTGTTGGAACTATGACCCTAAGGAACTATTGTTACATAGTTTTAATTTTTAGGTGTATCTAAAAAAAAAATTAAAAATATTTTCTTGCTTATTCTTATTTTTTGTTTTTCTTCATTAAAAAGTATTTTGTAAAATTTTAGGATAAAAGTGTTACTTTCTATCTTGTATATAGATTTTGTCAATTTGTTTTAAATCTCATAGTTGTAAATATCAATTTGAAAGGTTTGAAACAATACTTTGTAAATATGTTTTTCATTCAAGAGTTTTAAAATTTATTTTAAAAAAAAGTTATTCAAATAACTCAAGAAATTCCTTTATGTTTGCGCCTTAGACTTATGCTTTATCAGAGTTGCGGATCATCGGGACCTTTGTTCCTCCTTTAAATCTGTTTCCTCCATGGGTCAGCTGGACCTCGAGTCTGCATGCCCGCAATAGGGTTCCATATTAAAATTTCCCTTGCGGGGTTTCAGGGAAGCCAAGATTTTGTTCTCCATAGACAATCAAAACTCCTAAAACTCGAAAAGGCGAAGAAATATTAACATGCAAATGTTAAAGCCACGTATTAATTGACCTGTCATCCAACATGTCGGCTGATGTGTCACTTGCCACTTGTTTCCACATGGTGACATGTGTAACCTATTTTTAGTACTTTTGGGCCCCTGAAAAGTGCATTTATGTTTAACATGTGTCATCTCGTGATTTGCCACGTCATCTATATAATGTCATTTTTCCACATCATCTTGTGGGTTGCGGAGGTTTTATCCTCTAAAGAGAATTTTATGTCATATAAGACTCCGTAGTCCCGTAGGTTGGCAGCTTGTTAAGCACTCAACACACCCTAAAAGCTTTTCAAAAAAATTCTCTTTTGGGTACCACTTGTTTTCTTGTTTCTTCTTTCTGAAATAAATTTGTTGTGTAGGGGTCATCAAGTTTTGTTTCCATGGACCTGTTGAATTGAAATTTTTTCTCTTAAAAGTAACTTGGCATTTTAACTAATAATTCACAGCTAAAATTGTGACCCATGCACTTATTTTCGGCATCGGCAAAATCCCAACAGTAAAATTCCCACATAGAAACGATAATCGTTGATCGTCGATGTATCCCATCGGGATCAGCGAAATATGAGAGGGAAAAACATTGACATTGGCCATAACGGACATTCGATAACCTATTACTGATGCATTTTTCAGGGTCAGTGAAATCCCAAAGATTTGAATTGTGGAAATTTTTGCGTTGATACATCGGCGATCACCGATCACCGATGCATGTTTGGCATCGACAAGTTTCAAGGGGGGTAATTTGGGAACACTTGTTTAAACATTTCGTTGATCCTTGATACTTCTTCGGCATCGGTGAGGTAGGACATGTTTTTCAAAGCGTATATCTAATGAAAATCCTTGATTCCTAATAAACTCTTAGGCGAAGTGGCCAGATTCAAACGCCATGTGTCTTTATCGCGTAGGCATTTCGTACGGCCTAGTTTCATCCTGAGACACCTTAGAGTTCACCGTGTCCTAGTCGCACTTCCAGGTCAGCTTTTCCACATCAGCGATGTACGGCCAGATGGATTAGCATCAGAGCTTTTTCCAAGAGATATCAACAAACATTGTTTAAGAAAAACGTCGACCCCCAATCCGCTCGTTTAAATTAGCAGAATGATGGGATGCCTTCAACAGAAAATAAGATCGGATTATGTCATTTAATAGGCCAATTAATGTTTTTCTCCGCATACATTGTTTCCCCATGCGTCAATCGAATAACAGGAATTTTAAATTGTCGATGAACCACAATGTAGCTCGCTCCTGCGCCGCCAGCCTACGACCACATCTAATCCCAAGCATAATGTGGATCTTGGTGGTGAATTATGTAAAAACACATTTATGCCTTGAATTGAAGAATTGATGTGACAAGGTAAGTATTCTCTGTGTTTAAATTACTAATATAGTTTCGAACCCCAACATTCTGCACACAAATTTTCTCTTTCTCAGAGCAGTCAAAGGAGCGAAAAGAGCATCTAGAGAGTTTCACTCGATTCTCAGAATTTGAAAACCAAGTTAAGATAGTGTGAAGAAGAGGTATATATTGATTTTCTCATTTTGGCGGATGCATTTTATTTATATATCAGTATCTTCTCTACAAGACAATGGCTAACTTTGCTCTCTCTGCAGGGAAAATGCCTCCAAGGAAGCCAACGACCATACGCTCGCCAAGGGCACAAAAGTTAAAGGAAGCATGGGTCAGTGAAGGATCTTCTCCCGACACTGCAAGGCAGTTGGAGTTTGTTTCTAAAGAGAAGTTGGTCATCAGAATGTCTACTAAGAAGGAATTTTCCCAACCCCTAGCATTTAGCGACACAAAGGCAAGCATTGGGTCAAATATAATTCTTCCACAGTGGGGAGATTTTTTCAACAAGATTGACCAGGAATATTACCCAGAATATATTCCCCACAGCGACCCAGATGTAAGGACGCTCGATGACCAGGTTTTTCCGAACATTCGGCGGTCATTCCTGCATATGGTAGCATGTCGAACCCCAGTCTTTCCCTGTATTGAAACCCAGGGGTGGATAATCAACCATACAAACACAATGAAGTGCTTGGTCAATGATGAGAAAGGAGGATGCGTTGATGTTTTTCTCCCAACGGAGGTCCAGACATACTACAAGCTCAAGGACCCGGAGGAGTGGTTAAACACAGATTTCGTAGTAAAATTCTATGAGTTCCATGACACCATCAAATTGATGGTTTTCTGGTGGAAGGAAGACAAAAAATTCATGAATCGGAGAAATGGCTAATATGTGACAGCAAACCTAAGGGATCCATACATCTATTTAATGGATTTAATCTACCAATTGTACGGGGAGAGGGATTGCGCTAAGTTTTTGGAGGCATGGATGTCCCTGGCATAGATTTTGGCCATCTCTGGGAGTAGCTTCAACTGGGGAGAAACCATTTCTAAACAATTAAGCAATAACTATTGCAGGCCCTGACACCAAAGGATGGAGAAGCACCTACTTTTCACATGGCATCGTACCTGCTAGACGTAATCTATGCAAGGAACATCTTCGCAGGCATGAATCTGAGTTGGCATGTCATCGAGATACCTGTACATGTCTACTTCGGCATTTTGTGGGAAAACAGGTACAAAAAATCCTATGCTCTCATCTACGAGGAATTTATAGCTTGGGTTTATCTTATTATTTTTAAGAAAGAATGCCCAAGACTTTCGGCAGTGTCCAAGAAAATGACCTCAAAGGTAGGCCATTGGTACCTAGAAGAAACCAGTACTTATATCAGGGTCTTTGGGGCTACCAGTGCACTGCATCTACTCCTCGCTCATGTCTCAGACCGGCTCGTCATGGGAGAAATATGTTACCAAACCATCCTGCAGGGATATAATGCCACTCTGGTTAAAGACAAGAAGAAATCGTTCATACCCTATGGTTTCCATATAAGGTTTTACATGGTGAAGAATACTACACAAGCTAAAAAATAGGGTTTGAGCTAGCTGGAATACAGATTCCCAACAGGCCGATTTCGCAAACATGACCCTAGAGGCCTAGTACTTCAGCATCCATCGCAAGTCTCCCCCTACTGGCCATATGCACATGATAAGTTTGAAGACGATATATTTACAGAATGTGCTAAGGACTAGGAGGAGGTGCTATAGAGAAAATCCAACCCAAATATGACTAGGTTTAAAGCTATGAGTATGGATGAGCAAGTCGAAATGATAGAACAAATGGCTCAAGAATTCCTCAGGGTTAGGGAAGAGAACAGAGTAGTAGAAGCCATAGAGGCACATATGAGGGGGATGTTGTTGTTATAAGAATCTCAAGGAGTCATCCAGAGGTTAGAAAATGATCCCCAACTGTTAGAACCTATAAAGATCACCCCGGCCGACCCAATCAACATCGGAGAGGAGATAAATGGCTCAGAATCAATCCCACTGGAGGAAACCGTCGATCCAGAAAACCCTATAGTTTCGTCACCACAGGCCAGATCACTGGTGACTATTCCATTATAGTAGGAGATTCCAAGAACAACAGATGAAACAAGTGTGCGTAACATCCTCTTTGATATAATTACCATCTATGGTGATGAAGAGATCTCATAGGTCTTTCTTATAACTCCAGTACCAATCACAGAGGAGAAAGAACCAAGAGGAAAATTTGCGCCAACCCCCGATGCTTCGATTCTAAACCCTCGGTAGGGCAACCATGAGGTCGAGAGTATCCTAGACACTGAATTTCTCGACCTATCGGGGGCCCCGAAAGACAGCTCCAAGGATGAGCTAGGCTCTGGTGAACAAGAAGAGGAATTGCAGTAGTTGGAGATCGGAACCTCAAAAGCCGATCAACAAGTTATTGTTTAGCCTGTAACTGTCTCTCCATTAAATGTCCATACTCCACCAGTCGACGAACACCAACAAGAGGTCAGTCATTAGAACATACAGAAGTTTCCCCTTTCAAAGAAGTACAGGATCCAATCCTAGAAAAAATATATACGGTAGGAAGCCTCGGAAACACTCTGACCTGGGGAGACCAATAGATCCATGAGTCCACGGATGAGGTCATCGATATACAGGTGATTTATTAAGACAGAAAGAGGAAATCCATAATGAGGAGGATAACCAAGAAAATGAGGCTCACACTTCTCATCACCACAAAATAAAAGTTGCTCATCAAAGAAAATGTGAAGGCAACTGAGATAATCGGCGCAGCGATGGCTATAATTGATGCCACATTGGATCGAGCGAAATGGGACAAAAAGGAACTAGCCACCACAAAGAAGGAACTAGACCATCTGTTCCATCTGGCGAAATATTACCAGGACTCAACACAAGCAACATTTTTCCTGAAGAGTGAATTCTGAGAAGCATATGCATAATTCACAAGCGAAATACATCTCTTCACTGCATGTGTAGCCAATTTTCAAGAAGACACTCTCATGGCACTGGAAACCTATAAATACGTGGAGAGATGGTATGAAAAGGCATACCAGGTTGTAGAACGAATCGATTATATCAGTGTAGTACAGAAGGGCCAAGACACGAAGGAGCATGGCATCTGAGTGTTGATGGATAGCAACATCTCCTGAATCAAGAAGGTAGTCAAATACTGGGTAAGTATGGCCCAATAATCTCAACGAAAGATATAGGAAAGGTGGGTCGAGTGCGAGAAAAGCTGGAAGAAGATCAATCGGGAGATGAAAGAAATTCGCCTTCCAGAGTTCGGCTCACTTGAAGACTTTGTTGACTTGCATGACATAGTCAAACGACATGTAGAACATGACTCGGCATGGGAAGTGGAGATCGCGTAGGTGGCGAGCATGACACCTGGTCAGGTAAAGAATTTTATGGAACACCCGATCAAGGCTCGCACAGTACTGCAACGTTTAAGTGCAAAGATGATCATATATAGAGAACGAGCAATTGAGATAAAGGAAACCATTTCAGCCACGATGGACCAGGACAGATTCCAGTATGTTAACACATGTGAGGATCTCTTCGTCAAGTGGTCAGACTACAAGAAGAATCGTCCACTCTAGTAGAGCCACTAGACGATCTCAAGAGAACAAAGAGATCAAGTGCCACGTGTCATTCTTTTGTTTTACTTAACACAAACTTTTAGTAGCTATTTTAATTTAGTGATTCTTTATAAATAGGGAGATCGACCTTTTGGGAAGGGTCGATGGTTTTGGGAAAGACCCTGTTTTTTGAGAATTGTAAAGAATTATTTCTAAGCAACTTTAATTAAGAAGTTCTATTTAGAACCAGAGACAAATTTTATTTTCATCAAAAGCGTTATGTGATTGGATTGAGGAGGAAATACTTCATTCTTTGAATTCAGCAATTGATGTTGTAATGAGTAAGAGTCTTTGAATCTATTGATAAGTTAGCTTTTTCAATACTTTAACAGTTCTTTTGTTCTAAATGATGAAAAGTGAATCATTGTGTTAATATGTGATAGATGGTAGAGCTAAGGAAACTATTTTTCTTGCACTTATTTTATTGCATGCGTATTTTTTTTCCATAATTGTATCTCATTCAGTGTTGAAATACCAGCAAGTTAATGTATTATTACTAGACTTGTAATAGGTGTGAATAACATTGTCTGCACACTAGGGCACAAGGGTTATCCCAACCTCAACATTTTTGAGTAGTTAATCATTCCCTCTATCAGTTGGTTTATACCATCACCCCCTTACTTTATCAAAATCATCTAATAATAGAAAATACAAAAAGAGAAATGTTTAACCTAAAGGAGGAACTTTCACAGAAAGATATCATGTCAATCACTAAGTAAATCTCATTGGTAAATTGTCCAGATCGAAAGATCTGGAGAAACATTCCACCCATAAAACGTTGCAGAGTCTAATTGGGCCTCTAAGGCGGGTTTGGTTCCTACTGTTGAGTCAAAGGATCTTGGACCCCTCAACAGAATTGGCGCTAGAAGGAGGGCCTGAACGAATGAATGGATAACGATATTTCTGATAATATATTTCGCATAGCCTGCAGATTCAAAACATCCCACAAGCATGGCTAGCCATTCTCAGGACAAGCCACGTACAGAGAGTACACCCGAAATGAGTAACTCACCTCAGAACAAGGAAGTAGAACACTTATTCCCTCAAATACCTTATTCTCTCCCCCATGAGGAGTTGAACCGATTCAAAAGAATCACAAGAGCTTACGCCCAACAAATTGGATTGTTACCCTTAGATTTGTTACTTCCTCGTAGAAAACAAGTAATCAGACTAGTTTTTGACACCCCTGACCAGGTTTTTGTTCACACAGTAGAATATCTGATAGATTTTTCCCTCACTGAGATCTAACAACCCCTTAATCTAATCCCCGAAACACCAGTTGGTAACTACTCTGAACCTAACAATTTTGAATCTGACGAGGAAGGGTCTAACTCAGATCGCTCAGCTTTGGAATCGGACAACATGGAGGATAATAACAATAAAAATTAAGAAAGGGGAAATCAACCTCAAAATAAACAACAATGGTTGGCTAGAGATGCTCTGACAATCCCATGACGGGTACATAACCTTCCCCAACATCCGGAAAAATTACTTCCCAAATTTGACCTTGAAACCTCTGGATTGCCTGAAGACCATATAAAAAAGTTCATACTAGCTATAATATTGATGAACGTACAACATGATGATGTAGTATGTAGGATTTTTCCTTATACCTTTGAGAATTCAGCCTTAACTTGGTATTTTAACTTGCTTGTTGGATCCATAACTAGTTGGACAAAGTTTCAAAAAGATTTCTTAGACAAATTTGCGGAAGAAACCACCATAGGAGATTTAAGGGTTGAAATGTTCGCTGCCACCATGAGGTCAAAAGAGAAGCTTAAATATTTCAATCAATATTTTACCACTATCCTGAACAAATTTCAACTTGAAGCTAAACCTACTCATGAGTTGCAGATTGAGGTGTATGTTAATGCCCTCCCTGCTTCCATTTCCATGTTTTTGAAATGGGTTGCCAAACACACCCTAGCTGAAAATTTTGAGGAAGCCAAAACGATTAAATTCCAAATGAAGGAATGCAAAGAGGGCCAGGTCTAACTAATTAAGAAGGAAGCTCAACCTCCACCTAGGAGAGGAATTGTGTTGACTAGACCCCCGGGAAAATAAACAGAACAAGGTCCCAAAAAAGAAGGAGGGGACATAGAATACCTACAACAAATGATAAAGAAACTTTCAAATGAAATCATAGACAGGAAAATAAGTGTTGAGGAAGGAAACCAAGGTCAAAGG
Source organism: Picea sitchensis (assembly GCA_010110895.2). Taxonomy (NCBI): domain Eukaryota; kingdom Viridiplantae; phylum Streptophyta; class Pinopsida; order Pinales; family Pinaceae; genus Picea; species Picea sitchensis. The sequence continues at coordinate 32,225 of SNQJ01S0037719.1, forward strand.
CCTTATAAACCCTTTTTTAAAAGAAACCCGCCTTTCAAAGCAATTGAACCTCCCCCAGCCAACTTAAACATCGACCTGGGTAATGTAGCATCTGACTCTTTTTGTACGTGCCATCAAGAGAAAAATTTCGAAACAGACTGTCCCCAATGGGTGCACACTATGAATTTAATGGCCAATCGGTTCCTAGACTAATTTTCTCTTACTGAACAATCAAGTGGCTCAGTAGTAAATATCGTCGATCAGGAAGAAGTTGAGTCGTCGGAAGAAACAACCATGTTGTTGTGGGATCCTAACTTGTTGATGCCTCTCGATGATGTATTTGAGGTCTAGGAACCAACCGTTGAGGTTTTGGTTGTACAAACGCGAAGTAAGGGTCAACCTGTCCAAAATGATCCCACCATTGTTCAATCCTCGCGAGGGAAACAAATAGTCAATCACTGGAAAGCACCGTTTGTCTCCCAAATAAGTCCTATAAACATAGACACATTGGAAGAACCTAAGATGGACTACAACATAGTAGAAGACTTAAAGAATTTGAAGGCTAATGTGTTATTCATGGTCATGTCCAAGATTCCACAACAAAAGGATATTATGTTACAGGCCTTAAAGTCAATAAAATCCCCTATAACGAGCACTGACCTAGGTGAGGTCCCATCTCCCACAGATTTAAAGAATAAACCAAGTGTGAATGCTTGCTCTTTAGACAAAAGAGGAAAGCCTTTTGTCCCACCTTTCCTTTTAACATTTGAAGTCTTCAACAGAAACCTATATAATTGCTTGGTTGATTCAGGGGCATCCACCAATGTCATGTCATTGTCAATATGCAAGAAATTGAACGCAACCCCGCTCAAAAGTAATAAACACGTTATACAACTAGACAGGACTCGGGTAAAAGTTATTGAGGAACTTAAAGATGGCATGATCAGAATGGATACACACCCAAATTTGTTCAAGTAATTTTCATAATCGTAGTAGACATCCCAGAGGCTTATGGATTGCTACTTAGTCGAGATTGGTCTGAGAAATTGAATGGATACTTTAGTACGGATTGGGCTCAACTTTGGTTTCCATTAAAAGGACATACAAACATGATTAGGATCGATAGGGAAATATATCTCAAACATATTGTCACCGATTTAGAAGCTTTCAACAAACCCTCATCGACAGATTTCCCCATGCTAGGAAACTACTCCTATGATTCTGATTTTGGAAATTTTGCCCCTCTCTCGTCTGATCTACCTCTCACTCAAAACAAAAAAATGACTTTTCAGGTGAATCTACTGGAAGCCGCAGAAGAAAGCATCTTCTGTCAAGAACCTCAGTTAGGAACAACAGACAAGGAATACGGAGATGAGAAAATAAATAGGCCTGAAGAAGTTACTAAATTTTGCTCACAAGTTTGGACGTTGTATTTTGATGGGTCTAAATCACAAGAAGGGTTGGGAGCATGATGTATTCTCATTGACCCAAAGGGGAAGTGGAATTTCCTACCCTGCAGACTATAATTTGAATGCACCAATAACATTGTTGAGTATGAAGCTCTAGTTCAAGGACTTAAGAAATCCATAGACTTAAACATTAAAGAACTGAAAGTTTTTGGGGAATCTGAAATTATTGCGAGGCAGTTGAAGAATACTATCCATTGCAATTCACCCCACTTGAGAAATTACCAACAAGAGGTGCATAGACTAATAGAACATTTTGAGGCCTTCAATATTACTGTTGTTCCCAGAACAAAGAATACTCTTGTTGATTCCCTAGCCACTGCAGTTTCAAGGTTGTCCCCTTTAGAATATTATGAAGCCTCCAGGTTCACTGTGGAACTACTCTACAAACCATCAGTACCCAACAATATTTCTAATTGGAAGGTTTTTGAAGGAGATGAACAGATTGTAGATTTTCTAGCTAATCAAAAGAATTTTACAGATTTGCCTATTGATGATGAGGTATTCCAAGAGTAACTGGTAGAAACTGATTTCCACGAATAGAAGAAGGGAACATATCACTCTTATAATAAACCAAGGTTTCACATGATACCGAAAGGGGTAGCCAATTTGGAGAACCTTTTCGACCTGAGGTAAAGATTTAAAGGGTCAAAGAATACAAAAACAGGGATTTCATGTCCTATATACGAGACTAAAAACCTAGGAACCTCGGAAAACCCTAAGAATGTAAATCTAGGTAAAACAGTGTCCAAAGAAGACAGGAAAGATTATCTCAAACATTTTAGAGAATATCAAGATGTCTTTGCATGGTCCTACCGAGAATTGAAAACTTATGACACTCGCATTATACAACACACAAACCCGTTAAGATCTGGAGTAAAACCCTTCCAACGAAATCTCAGGAAGTACCATCCATCTCTGGAACCCCTGATGTATCAAGAGCTAAAGAAATTGTTAGATGCTAAGATTATCTTTCAGGTTAGACACTCTCCTTGGGTAGCCAATTCGGTTCCTGTCAGGAAAAAGTCTGGGGAGATCCACCTGTGTGTATATTTTAGAAACCTTAATAGAGCATCAGAAAAGGATAACTACCCAGTCCCACCCATGGAACAACTCTTGCACACTGTGTCTGGCTCTGAAATATTTTCCCTTCTAGATGATTTCTCAGATTATAACCAGCTCTTAGTTTCAAAGGAAGACCGATTGAAGACTATCTTTCAAACCAAGTGGGGAACTTTTGCTTATAAACGCATGCCCTTTGGGTTGATTAATGCAGAGGAAACCTTCCAAAGGGACATGGATGTAGCTTTTCGGGGATTGATTAACAAGTGTGTAGTAGTATATTTGGATGACGTGACAGTGTATTCAAAGAGAAGAGAATACCACATCTAAGATCTAACCCAAATTTTTGAAAGGTGTAGGAAATATGGAATATCTTTAAACCCTAAGAAAACTATCTTTGGTGTACAGGAAGGGAAACTACCAAGTCATATTATATCTCAAGCAGGAATTCGTATAGACCCTGAACGAATAAAGGAAATATCTCATCTTCCCTTGCCCCATAACAAAAAGGTTACGCAATCGTTCTTTGGGAAAATTAACTTTGTGAGGAAGTTCATGCCCGATTTCACTGAAACTATCAAACCCTTATAAAATATGATTCGCAAGGATGCAGAGCTTAAGTGGGATGACGAGTGAAAATATGCCTTCAACAATATCAAGATTGCAATCTCTCAAGCTCTGGTGCTACGAAGTCTCAACTTTAGAAAATATTTTTTCCTCTATACTTTCACCTCCGACCAATCCTTGGTTGCAGTATTGACCCAGAAAGATGATGACAACAATGAGGCACACGTATCATTTATGATCACTGATCTCCAAGGAGTCGAACTGAACTACCCTGCTATAGACAGACAACCTTATGTGGTATACAAAGAAATAAAATATTTCATATCTTACATCCTGAAAAATCACACCAAAGTCATCATGCCTCATCTCGCAATCTGATCCCTATTCACTTAACAGGAGATGGGAGAGAGAAGGGGAAATTGGATGGAAATGCTCCAAGAATTTCATCTCGATATAAAACCTGCCAAATTAATTAAGGGACAAGGATTGTGTAAACTAGTCGCAAAAGCCCAAGATCTAGTAAATGAAGACCCCGGGTGGGATAATGAATTAGCATTATGGTGCAGTGAAGCTTTATACATTCTTCCAGGGCAATAATCTTAGTATGGAAAATTAATTTACCTCCTACATCATGGTACTTTCCCAGAAAACCTAAGCCCTAAGGAAAGGAGAGCTCTCAGGCTAAAATCCGCGCAATATCGCTTTGTAAATTCAGTACTTTTCCGCGTAAATTATGATGGAGTACTCTTAAGATGTCTCGAACATGAAGATGCATAAAAGGTTATGAGGGAGCTCCATGATGGTCTTGCAGGTGGACACTTTGTAGGAGATAACACAACTCACAAAATATTAAGAGTCGGTTATTACTGGCCTACTCTATTTAGGGACACTCATACATACGCTAGAAACTGTAAATCTTGTCAAATGAGCATTGGTAGAGAAAATAGGGTAGTTGTCCCACTCCAACCAATGACCATATCTATACCGTTTGAGCAATGGGGGTTAGATTTCATAGGGGATATTACTCTGAATTCTTCAAAATAGCATAAATATATATTGATTGCTACAGATTATTTCAAAAAATGGGCAGAGGCCATCCCTCTGACTCATGTGAATGAAAAGGTTGTAATCCAATTCATAGAACAAGAGTTGATCGCAAGGTTTGGGATGCCTTCCATTCTCGTTTTTGACAATGTTGCCTACTTTTCTTCTACTCTATTAACAGATTTTTCTCTGGACAAATCAATCATAATAAGATACTCTGCAAACTACTACCCACAAGGAAATGGGGTAGCAGAATCAACTAATAAAAACCTATTGAGGATCTTGAAGAAAATAGTCACAGACAACCAGGGGAATTGGCATAGATTGCTTCATAATTCCTTATGGACAGATAGAGTAACACCCAAGGAAGCTATATGAAACTCTTCATACTTTCTTGTATACAAACAAGAAGCCATTCTCTCAAATGGGTTGTATCCTCCATCACTTCAGCTTGTTCATGCTTCAAGAGGAAAACCCTCATCAGTTATTCAACAAAGAATTGATACTCTCCTCATGCTTGAAGAGGAAAGGGAGAAATCAAAATCTAAAGTTTATCTCTTATCAACAAATAGTTAAAAGATGTTTTGACAAGCATAAGGCCAAAGAGAAGAGTTTTGAAGTAGGAGACTTAGTCCTGAAATGGGATAGAGAAAATGAACCTAAGGGAAAAACATTCAAAGTTTCAAAATCTATGGCTCGGACCTTTCCAGGTATCCGATCAAATTGGGGTAGGAACGTATCGGTTTCAAAATCTGAGGGGGGGGACCTGACACCCTCCCAGTGAATGGCCAAACCCTAAAACAATACTTCTTTCAAAAAAAAATGTATTTTTCATGTTTCTTTTAGAATATATCCTAATTAGGATAAATTTGTAGGTTTAGGGTAGACTGATTGCAAATTCCTCTTTATTTTTGTCTTTTCTTTTTCTTGGTATTTTCCTGTAATTAAGTTGTGTTTCGTAAAGCAGTGGTCGACTTTAATAAATATGGTGTAGCAAACTCTGCTCCTAACTTACGCTTATGTGCAACATAAGAAACATTGGGCAAATACAAATTTCTTAAAGGAGATTTATATATTGTCTTTGAAAAACAAACAACCTTGGTAAGTGATGAAATATCCGCCTGGTGGTCTAGTAAATCCCAAAGGGAAAGATGGATATTTGGAAAGGATCACATGTACCTCTAGATAGAGCTAGGAAGAGTTTCACCTTAACGATTTCACCTTTCAGATAACATCTGTCCTCCTCTCCAACTCACTCATGGAATTTATTCCAAAAGTAAATCGATTATATTAAAATGAGTGCAAAGTCAGAGAGGGTATGTAGATAACTTTGTCAAGGTTATGGACGCTCGCTGGTAGCGGAGCAAGATGTCAGGGTGACTCTGTCAGGGCTATGGATGCTCGCTGGCAGCGGAGAAACACCATAGAAAGGGAATAATGATAACTAAAATGACCTCACGCCATTGAATGCCTTACTTGGTTATCGTCAAAGAGGGACGTGGGTCATGGTCAAGAGGAACGAAGGTGGGAAAAGGGTCGAACTCCATAGGCGAACCCTGATTCACAAACCTGGGAAGTTGTACACACACGGATAGGAAATACTCTGATAGAAGCAAAGCCAGTTAGTTTCTCAACCATCTTCTTCACAAGATAATCCTGAAGGAAAGACCAAAGATTTTGTTTTCGCCCAGAGAATCGCCATTTGTTCAATGCTCAACACACCCTAAAAGATTTTGAAATTTTTTCTCTTTTGGGTACCACTTGTTTTCTTGTTTCTTCTTTCTGAATTTAGTCCATTGTGTAGGGGTCATTAAGTTTTGTTTCCATGGACCTGTAATTGAAACTTTTTCTCTAAAAAGGAACTTTTCATTTTAACTAAGAATTCACAGCTAAAATTGTGACCCACGCACTTATTTTTGGCATCGGCGAAATCCTAGTAAAATGCCCACATAGCAACAATAATCGTCGACCATCGATGTATCCCATCGACGTCGGTGAAATATGAGAGGGAAAAACATTTACATAGGCCATAACGAACCTCCGATAACCGATTACTAATGCATTGTTTGGGGTCGGTGAAATCCCAAAGATTTAAATCGTGGAAATTTTCGCGTTGACACATGGTCGATCACCAATGCATGTTCGGCATCGGCAAGTTTCGAGGGGGTTAATTCGGAAACACTTGTATAAACATATCGTCGATCGTCAATCCCTGATACTTCTTCGGCATCGATGGGCTAGGACCTATCTGTCAAAGTGCATATCTAATGAAAATCCTCGATTCTGAATAAACTCTTAGGCAAAGGGGGCCAGATTCAAATGCCATGTGTCTTTTCCGTGTAGGCATTTTGTACGGCCTAGTTTCATTCCAAGTCACCTTAGATTTCCCCATGTCCTACTCGCACTTCTAGGTCATCTTTTCCACATCAGTGATGTACGGCCAGATGGATCGGCATCAGAACTTTTTCCAAGACATATCAACGAACATTGTCTAAGAAAAATATCGACCCCCGATCCGCTCGTTTAAATTAGCAGAATGATGGGACGTCTTTAGCATAAAATAAGATCGGATTATGTCATTTAATAGGCCAATTAATGTTTCACTCTGCATACATTGTTGCCCCCTACACCGCCCAAATAATGGGAATTTGAAATTTCCGATGTACCACAACGTAGCCCGCTCCTGCGTCGCCAGCCTACGGTCGCATTTAATCCCGAGCATAATGCAGATCTTAGCGACAGATTGTGTAAAACTGCATTTACGCTCTGAATTGAAGAACTGATGCGACAAGGTAAGTATTCTTTGTGTTTAATTTACTAAGATAGTTTCGAACCCCAACATTCTGCACACAAATTTTCTGATTCTCAGAGCAGTCAAAGGAGCGAAAAGAGCATCTCAAGAGTTGCACTCAATTCTCAGAATTTGAAAACCAAGTTAAGCTAGTGTGAAGAAGAGGTATGTATTGATTTTATCATTTCGACGGTCGCATTTTATCTATATATCAGTATCCTCTCTACAATATGGTGGCTAACTTTTCTCTCTCTGTAGGAAAATTCCTAAACGGCCAGACACTCCCCAAAGGCAGCAAAGTTTAAGGAAGTAGAGGTCGGTGAAGGATATTCTCCCGGCACTGAGAGGCAGATGGAGTTTGTTTCTAAAGCAGAGTTGATCATTAGAATGTCCACTAAGAAGGCATTTTCCCATCCCCCTGCATTTGGTGACACAAAGGCAAGGACTGGGTCAAAGATAATGCTCCCACAGTGGGGATATTTGTTCAACAGGATTAACCAGGAAGAATACTCAAAATTTATTCCCCGCAATGACCCGGATGTAAGGACGCTCGACGACCAGGTTTTTCCGAACATCCGACGGTCATGCCTGCATATGGTAGCATGTCGAACCCCGGTCTTTCCCTATATTGAGACCCTTGGTGGATAATCGACCATACAGATGCAATGAAGTGCTTGGTCAATGATGAGAATGGCAGATGCGTCCGTTTTTTTCTCTAGACGGAGGTCCAAAAATACTACAGTCTCAGGGACCTGGGGGAGCAGTTAAACACAGATTTCGTAGTGAAATTCTATGAGTTCCATGACACCAGTAGATTGATGGCCTCCTGGTGGAAGGAAGACAAAAAATTCATGAATCGGAGCAATGGTTGGTACGAGACAACAAACCTAAGGGAGCCATACATCTATTTAATGACTCTAATCTGTCGATTGTATGGGGAGAGGGATTGCGCTAAGTTTTCAGAGGCATGGATGCCCCTAGCATACACTGTGGCCATCTCTGGGAGTAGCTTCAACTGGGGAGCAATCATTTCTAAATAATTGAGCACCAACCTATTGCAGGCCCAGACACCAAAGGATGGAGAAGCGCATGTTTTTCACATCGCATCGTACCTATTAGATGTAATCTGCACAAGGATAGTCTTCACATGCATGAATATGAGTTGGTATGTCATCGAGCTACCTGTACATGTCTAATTCGACATTCTGTGGGAAAACAGGTACAAAAAATCATATGCTCTCATCTGCGATGAATTTATAGCTCGGGTTTATTTTATTATTTTTGAGAAAGAATGCCCAAGTATTTCGACAGCATCCAAGAAAATGATCTCAAAGGTAGGCGTTTGGTACCTATAAGAAACCAGTACTTATATCAGGGTGTTTGTGGCTAACAACGCACCACATCTACTCCTCTCTCACATACCAGAGCAGCTCGTCGTGGTAGAAATCTGTTACCAAGCCATCCTGCAGGGCTATAATTCCACTATGGTTAAAGACAAGAAGCGATCGTTCATACCCTATGGTTTCCATATAGGTTTTTACATGGTGAAGGATACTACACAAGATAAACAAGAGGGTTTGAGCCATCTAGAATACAGATTCACAATGAGTTGATTCTGAAAACATGACCCTAGAGGCTTAGTACTTCAACATGTGTCACAAGCCTCCTCCTGCTAGACATACACACATGATAAGTTTGAAGACAATATCTTTATAGAATGTGCTCAGGACTGGGAGGAGGTGCTACAGAGAAAATCCAACCCAAATATGACTAGGTTTAAAGCTATGAGTATGGATGAGAAAGTCGAAACGATAGAATAGACGGCTCAAGAAGCCCTCAGGATTAGGGAAGAGAACAGAGAATTAGAAGCCACAGAGGCAGAGAGGAGGGGGATGTTGTTGTTAGAAGAAGCCCAAAGAGTCATCCAGAGGTTAGAAAATGATGCCCAATTGTTATAACCTGTAAGGTTCACCCCGGTCGACCCAATCAACATCGGAGAGGAGCTAAATGGCTCATAATCAACCCCACTGGAGGAAACCGTCGATCCAGAAAACCCTAGAATTCTATCACCACAGGCCATATCACCGGTGACTATTCCAACCCAACAGAAGATTCCAAGAACACCAGGTGAAACGGGTGTGCATAACATCCTCTTTGATCTGATTACCATCTATGATGATGAAGAGAGCTAGTAGGTATCGCTTATAACTCCAGTATGAATCATAGAGGAGAAAGAACCAGAAGGAACATTTGCGCCAACCCTCGATGCTTCAATTCTAAACTCTCGGCAGGGCGACCATGAGGTCGAGAGTATCCTAGACACTGAATTTCTCGACCTATCGGGGACCCTGAAAGACAGCTCTAAGGATGAGCTAGGCTCTGGTGAACAAGAAGAGGAATTGCAAGAGCTAGAGATCGACACCTCAACAGTCGATCACTAAGCTAATGTTGAGCTTGTGATTGTCTCTCCATTTAAGGTTGATACTCCACCAGCTGACGAACACTAGCAGAAGGTCAAATCATTAGAACATATAGAAGTTTCCCCTATCAAAGAAGTACAAGAGCCAGTCCTAGAACAAATATATATGGCAGGAAGCCTGGGAAACAATATGACCTGGGGAGACCAATTGATCCCTGAGCCCGTGGATGAGGTCATCGATATACAGGTGATTTCTTACGACAGAAAGAGGAAAGCCATAATGAGGAGGACAACCAAGAAAAGTAGGCTCACGTTGGATAACACACTTCTCATCACCACAGAAGAAAAGTTGCTCAGCATAGAAAATGCGAAGACAACTGAGCTAATCGACACAATGATGGCTATAACTGATGCCATGCTGGATCTAGCGAAATGGGACGAAAAGGAGCTAGTCGCCGCAAAGAACAAGTTCCACCATTTGTGCCATTTGGTGAAATATTACCAGGAATCGATGCAAGCAACATTTTTATTAAAGAGTGAATTTCAAAAAGCATATGCACAATTCATGAGCGAAAGACATCTCTTCACTGCATGTGTAGTCGGTTTTCAAGAAGACACTCTAATGGCACTGGAAACATTTAAAGACGTGGAGAGATGGTATGAAAAGGCATACCAAGCTATAGAATGAATCTATTATATTAGTGCAGTACAGAAGGGCTAAGATACGAAGGAGCATGGCATCCGAGTGTTGATGGATAGCAGCATCTCCCAAATCAGGAAGGCAGTTAAATATTGGGTAAGTATGGCCCAGGAACCTCAGCAAAAGATATGGGAAAGGTGGGCCGAGTGCGAGAAAAGCTGCGAGAAGATCAATTGGGAGATCAAAGACATTGGCTTTCCAGATTTCGGCTCACCTGAAGACTTTGTTGATTTTCATGACATAGTCAAATGACATGCAGAACAAGACTCGGCATGGGAAGTGGAGATCGCGCAGGTGGCGAGCATGACACCAGGTCAGGTAAAGAAGTTTATGGAACACCCGATCAAGGCTCGCACAGTACTGCAGTGTTTAAGTGCCAAGATGATCATATATAGAGAACAAGAAATAGAGATAAAGGAAACCCTTTCAGCCCCGATGGACCAGCATAGATTATCGTATGCTAATGCATGCAAGGATCTCTTCGTCAAGTGGTCATAGTACGAGAAGAATCATCCACTCTAGTAGAACCACTAGACGATCTCAAGAGAACAAAGAGATCAAGTGCCACGTGTCATTCTTTTGTTTTACTTAACACAAACTTTTAATAGCTATTTTAATTTAGTGATTCTTTATAAATAGGGAGATCGATTTGGGAAGGGTCAATGGTTTTGGGAAAGACCCTGTTTTTTGAGAATTGTAAAGAATTATTTCTAAGAAACTTTAATTAAAAAGTTTTGTTTAGAACCAGAGACAAATTTTATTTTCATCAAAAGTGTTATGTGATTGGATTAAGGAACTACTTCATTCTTTGAATTCAGTAATTGATGTTGTAACAAGTAAGAGTCTTTGAATCTATTGATAACTTATCTTTTTCAATACTTTAACGGTTCTTTTGTTCTAAATGATGAAAAGCGAATTGTTGTGTTAATATGTGATTGATGGTAGAGCTAAGGAAACTATTTTTCTTGCACTTATCTTATTGCATGCGTATTTTCTTTCCATAATTGTATCTCAGTCAGTCTTGAAATACCAGCAAGTTAACATATTTTTACTAGACTTGTAATAGGTGTGAATAACATTGTCTACAAGCTAGGGCACGAGGGTTATCACAGGCTCAGCATTTTTGAGTAGTTAATAATTCCCTCTATTAGTTGGTTTATACCATCACCCCCTTACTATATCAAACTCATCTAATAATAGAAAAGACAAAAAGAGAAACGTTTAACCTGAAGGAGGAACTTTCACAGAAAGATATCATGTCAATCACTAAGTAAAGCCCATCGATAAATTGGCCAGATCGAAAGATCTGGAGAACCATTCCACCCATCAAACGCTGCAAAGTCTAATTAGGCCTCTAAGGCGGGTTTGGTTCCTACTGTTGAGTCAAAGGATCTCGTACCCCTCAACACAACCTCGAAAGCTCGAAAAGCAGATAATTATGATTAATTAAGCACCAATCAGAATCGGTAAGATGTCAATTAAGAAAGGATTTAGAGCTAATTGTTGTATTTAAATAAAAGGATTATATATTCGTTTTTGGTGTGTTTTCCTATCCGGTATTAATTAAGAAGTATTTCTTATTTATGGGCCTCTGAAAAGTGCATTTATGTTTAACACATGTCATCCCTAGATTTGCCACGTCATCTATATAATGGCATCTTGCTACGTCATCTTACGAGTTGCAGAGGTTTTATCCTCTAAAGAGAACTTTTATGTCATATAAGACTCTGCAGTGCCGCGGGTCCACAGCTCTAAAATCTCAAAAACCAGATAATTGTGATTAATTAAGCGCTAATCAGTATTTGTAAGACGGTAATTAAGAAAGGATTTATAGCTAATTGTTGTATTTAAATAAAGGGATTATATATTCATTTTTGGCGTGTTTTCCTATGCGATATTAATTAAGAAGTCTTTCTTATTTATGGAGGGCGTACCAATAGACTACAAGATAATAAATTTTAACACGATTAACATTAATGCCAAATCTAATAGCGTATTTTTCGAGCCCTTCGCCACATTTATACTCGTTGTTATTTTGGTTTTCCCTTGTAGGTATTGTAATGAGAAACATGATTTCTTATGTTTATGGCACCCAGCAAGTTGAAGAAGTCTGTAGTCATGGGAGAACCATCGCTTACTTCTGATATATATTCAGATACAGTGTCTAAATTGACAGATAATCCTAATTCCTCGCTTGAGATTTATAAAATCATCGGAGGAGAAGCACAACAAGAGGAGGAGGACGATGGAGAAATGGGAGAATATATTCCATAGAACAGATTAAGGGACCTTGCTACTTCAAAGATTCATAAGTCTGGTGCTAGACCGAGACTAGTACCTTACACATATATGATTCAATGGGCTTTGGAGAACGTGGATACATCAAAGAGAGTTATTTTTAACCATCAACACCAGATTGTTGGTTCTTTCAGACCCGATGATTTCCGGGTAATGTATAAACTTTTTGCTACTCCAAAATATGCTTTTAATGAAGAATTTATCTCCAAAATCAATGAGGAAGAGACTTCCCAGCAAGAAAATGGTTTGCATTCATTTGTTAATGGTTGGTGGAGATATGAAACAAGGTTTAGAGTTGATTTAACTCATGGGATTTATTCAACTTCTTCCAGTACTACCCATATTATGTATGTTGCAATGTTATTTTGTAGACTATTTGGGTTGAAAGATGTTGCTCACTTTCGGGTAGGATGGGTTCCTATTTTGGATAAAATTGAAAATGGAGAAACTTTTTACTAGGCTAAATTGTTATCTGACAATCTGGTTAGAAACATAACAATTTTTAAAGCAAGAAAAAACAAAGGGGAATTTGCAAGTCTTTATATGTTTGCTTGCATTGTGGATGTTGTGTGTTATAAGAAACCTTTTCCTTTAATAAATTGGAGTTGGAACCCAAGATTTTCCCAAGCTATTCATTTCTACCATGACAAGTTATGGGAAGAAAATATGAAGGATTATTTTTATGAAATATCACACAATGTAATAATTCATCTGCATGAGTTAATATTTGGTCAAGCACCTCTCAGATTTTCTCTACAAATGATTAAAGATTTAGAGAAGGTTGCAGATTGGTTTGTTGAGGAATATTTTTCTTATATGGGACAGTCGAGTTTCTCCACATGTATTGCCAATATTTGTATCTGACAAATTTGTGCTGAGAGAAGTGACATATCAAATAGCAACAAATTCAATCTCTAAGGAACTAAGAAATAATTCGAAGAAGCAATGGCCTTATTACCCTGTCTCAATTGGTCAATGCTCAATTTCAGATTTTGGTCATTCTAAAGTTGAAGCCAAAGACCTGGAAGAAATCAATTTGGCTTATATTGAGCTCAAGATGCATGATCCTTTACAAATTATTAGCAAACATTGTTCAGAAGTGGGATGGAAAAGAATTATTCATGAAGAATCTATCTTCGATAATGTTTATAAAAGAGTTCAATCATACAGTGAAGTGTTGACAAGAATTCAAGCACTTCCAGAACAACAACAAGATGAATTTTTGAAGTTCCGGGCTCATAGAAGGAGTTGTTTGCCCAAGATTTTACAGGGAATGGAATCATAAAGCACTATAAATAAAGAAAAACAAGTTCATAATGGAGATAACCCCATTAAAATCCTCTTTAATCCTTGAAATTCAGAATTGTCAACTCCAACAATAAACATAATGAGAGATGGAAGAGAAAGCTTAGAGAAATCTACAACAGGACAGAAAAGGGGTTACAAATTAAAATTGGTTCTAGTGAAGATCTAATTAAAGATTACGCGTTATTTGATAAATTTCTTGAATTGTGACATAGTAATCTAGAAGTGCAAGATCTTGTGCAAATTAGTAGACTTTTAAATACTGCAACAAAAGAGATGGATTCACAGATACATTCTACAGCTCTTGGTTCTCCTATTCGATCCCGCACACCTTTGTCTTCTATTTCTGGAAACCCAAGTATAGAAATAATTTATGTAGATGATGTTGAACCTATTGAATTAGAGAAAATGCCCTCATCCGATTTATTTTTCAATAAAAAACGAAAAGCAGTGGTTCAAGGAAGGATTTTGAAAAAGGAGAAATCAGTTGTAAAAAAATAGAAGATTTTTATTGATGGCCAAGGTCTAAACGACATTGAACTTGCAAAAAACCTTGTTGGCTCTGTAGAGGAATTTGCTTTTGCAAATTCATGGTCTGTAGGTAATATTGTTCAGCAAGTAAAACAAAGAGATCAATTAATTAAGAAATTTCAAGATCAACTAATGTAGACTCAAGCTTCAATTGAAGAACAGGTAAAGTCCAAGACAGTTTCCATACAACAACGATACCAACAACATATTTCAAAATTTGAAGACAAATTTAAGGTAAACTCTCAAGATTTAGACGAACTTAAAAGTTCTTTATCTCAGAAAGAAGAGAGAATCGGCCAACTTGAAACGTGTGTCAAACAAACTAAAGATAAATTGATATATGTCTCCTTGTTTTAATGAAAGATTACAAAAAGCTCAGGAAGAATTTGGTAAACGTTTGGACATAATTAAAAAAACAATATATTATCATCAGTGATTCCTTGAACGTCATTGCTAATAGAGAAAGTGATTTAAGTTTTGCTAAACATAAAGTTAGAGAAGTTATATCTTGGAAACGAAATCAGATCGTTCCTTGCTTTATAAAGTTTTATGAGAAAGAACAAATGAGAAGTGAGACAACTCTTAAAACTTGGGAACATAATATTGAAGAGAGTAAAATGTTGGAAAAAGAGGTTAAAGTTGCTTGTTTAAGTGCTCTATTTTCTATTGAAGATAAAATGGAAGAGATTGACCTTGGTGAAGTTCACTTATTTCTTGAAACAGTCAAAGTGGGAGAACTTGCACAAAGTTTAAAAGAAAAAAGGGAAAAATACAAGGAAGATATAAAAAAGATAAACTTTGGGACTTTACCCTTTATCAATGATTTCTTGGTTAAACCAATTCAGCAGGTTCAACTTACTCAAAGGGAAGGGGAGAAAACACAGAATAGTTTGTTCGTGGTGGATAGTAAATCCTTTAACTTTGAGTTTAATGCCACAATAAAAAGTCCAAAGTTTTTAACTTAATTGTTAAAAACCCATGCACAAATTAGGGAGACACAAACATCATAAGTCCAGCCAAAGGAAAGATTGATCTGGATTTTATGAGCAGAACGAAATGAATACAGATTATTAACAGGTACTTAACACAAAATAACAGAGATACAGTAAAATTGGTTTTCTATTCAATAACAAAATAAGTTGAAACTGTAACATGCAGCGGAAACAAGCTTGCTGGAATGGTGGCGACTTATCTCTGAGAAGAGATGTGACGGCAGCACGCATTCGCAAGAAGAAGGTTACAATGAGGCTCTGAAGGCCTTTTTACAATAAGCAAGAATGCCCAAAACCCTAGACATCCAAAAACCTAACCCTGGGAGATGAAACACCAAAAGTCATATGGGCCCCATTTGGGTAAGCTAGTACATCAACTTCTCGGGGTCGTAACTTTTGCATACGATCTCCGTTTTAGGCGTGTGATAGCCCGTTGGAAAGGTATCACCGACGAGATTCATTTCGGGGGCTTAATCATGCTTTTTGCTATCATTGAGGAGCTTGATACCAAAAAAACCTTCATTTAGGCCCTCAAAATGGCTCCGGAAGTAAAAACTGCTAAAAATAGTAAATTGCCAAAAATGTCAGAAAACTGTTTTGAGCCAGTTGGAAAAGGTGGGTGGCCACTGATATCCATCTGGTTCAATCCTCCCTCCTTAGGAAGCAATGGTCTCCATTGAGTTGAGGACCCCCATTAGATGAGGAAATTTCTGCTGAATTTGGCCCCAGGTGAGCCACTTGCCTTGGTGTAAGAGCTGCCCTGCTTTGACGACTCGATAAAGTTGGATCCTTTGTTGTCGAGTGCCCTTGATCTGTCTGTCCACAATATGATCATTGGATGCATGTTTTATGTAGTCGGGGTTGATCTCTGTTGGTGTCAGTCGTTCTACTACTTCTGAGGTGTCCAATAATGGTGGGAAATAAGGGTGAAGGAGATCCACATTGAACACTGGGTGCAGGCCAAGGAAAGGAGGAATGTTGAGCTCAAAAGCATTATCCCCCACCGGACTTGGTGATAGTGTGTGGTCCATAACAGTGGGCAAAGCTTCGATGGGGTCCTAAAAGGCATTCTTTCTGCAAGTGCAACCAAACTTTGTAAGCCCACGAAACTTATCACGAACTCGATGTTGATCATGGGGCTATTTGTACTTGTCATTGGACTTACAGGATATCCACGAACTTGTTGGCGGATGTCTTGGATCAGCTCAATGAACCAAGTGGATTTGTCGGCTTAGGTTGGAAGCGGGGAGATGAGTCGATCGAATTATTTGCAAGGAAGTGAAACATCTATGGGACCCAATGGTTTGGAATTAGCCCACTTGAAAGGAATATGGCTAGTTGGATTATGCAAAGGCTTCGGTTGTAGCTATGTTGGACGTAAGGAAGGATCATAATAGAGGGTTCTTTGAATTATACATCACGAAGGATATGCAATCATTACGATTCCCAACTCCCGGTTTAGCCATGCAATGCGAGGTGGAAGGTTGTGGATTTAGTGAGAGCTTGGTGTCAGCGGTGACGGTTTCGACCGGGGAGGGTAATGGCATCGACTATCGCGATGCGAGACAATGGTTTGTGGGGATTCCAAAATGTATCCGGACTTCGTTCAAAGAAGAGCTTGGCGGTAGCCTCTATTGTGATTCTCTTCTTCGCGAGGCAACACGAATCGCCATCTTAGAAAAGTGATCAACAACCACAAAAACCACAGTCATTTCCAAAGCTTGGTGGATGGGCCCGGAAACATAGTCCATTGAGATGGATTCCCAAGGCTTCGAGGGAGTAGGAAGAGGGGTGTACAAACTCTGTTTCTTAGTGAATTACGGTTTGGCAATGGCGAGGTCACGGGGACCTGATATACTTGCAACCTCCTGTCGAAGTTTCGGCCGATAGAAATGTTTTTGTAGCATTACCACTTTCTTTTCAATGACGAAGTGTCACATACCTTGTTGTAGTGGGCTTCCCAGATCAGATTTGTTTGCTCGCTTGATGGAACATAGATGGCCAGGACAACACAACAACCCATCGAAGATGGAAATTATCAATATTTGCATTTGCACCCAACATTTGGTAGGTGGTGGCCGAAGTCAAAGGTCACATCATAGAGTTAGGGGCCATCCAGGATGTCTCATGTATGAGAGTCTAGCACCATGAGTGTCGCGTGGCGGTCTACTGAGGCAATAGAAGACATGATTGGTGCTTCTGTTTTATACTTGATGTTGAGGTGGAATTGCTACAAGTGACCGCGATGGCGGTCATTTCGGTTTCCCTACATATGCATGAAGCTGCGATTGTATGATCGATTAATGGATGGCTGTTTCCCTTCCCAAGTGTAATATACCGACAATGCTTTCACAATGGGTACATTTATTTGTCATAAGTAGGGTACTTCCTGAAGCGATATCTGGCGGTGTCTCACTATGATAGGCCATGGGGTGCTCGTGCTTTGAGTGAAGCGGCATACGGCATAGTCTGGCTTATCTGTCTCAATCTCAAAGGGATGTTGCAGTGCAGTAGTGAAAGTATTGGGGTTTAGCACAAGCTACTTTAAATCATCGAATGCTTGTTGTTGGGACCCATTTACGCAAATTTATGCCACCACCCACATTTTATTTGGTGAGGCCCATGCAATATGGAGAAACCCAACACGAACTGCGGTAGAAATTAGCAATTCCCAAAGCTTGAGAAGCTCGGTGAGTGTTGTTGGGGCTGGTCGGTCACGGTTGACTTGGATCTTGGCTGGATTCACATGCAAACCATGTTCATCAATGATGTAGCCAGTGTGGACCTGTCCATGCAGAAGAACATTTTTCGGGTTGGTATAGCTTGTCTTGCCCTTGAAGTGTGCGAGAACCTATTGAATATCTGCAAGTGGTCCCAAGTCTTGTTGTAAATTAGAATGTCATCCAGATACACCACTACAAAAGTGGTGTATATGGTCGCGGGGATATGCGTCCATGTCCCCTCCTTAGAAAGTGGTTTGGAGCATTTAATGAGCGAATTCGCTTGACCAACCATTCAAAAAAGTCCCTCCTTTGACTTGGCGGTCCTTCCCATACATTTGTTTGTTCTATCGGGACTGGTGGTAGCGGACTTCAAATCAATCTTCTTGAAGTATTTGGCCCCATGAGTTGATCAAGGAGGTCCTTGATTCAAGGAATCAAGTGCCAGATTTCTGACAATGATTTTTATTGGGCAGATAATCAATGCAATTCGCCCGGGTTCATCTTTCTTACGTACCGGCATGATTGGGCTCACGCGAAATGATGAGCTAGGCATTATGTACTTGCCAATGGAGAAAGTTCTTGGATCACGTCTCTTGATCTCCTCATTCTCTAACAAAGGCGACGATAGACTGGCCCATTAGGCGTGAGGTGAAATTTTGGTCAGGTCGATGGGGTGCTTGGCCTGGCATTGTAGAGGTACCTCTGTAGGTGAGGGGAAGATATCAGAGTATTCTTCCATGAACTTATACACTTTCTTATGCTATGTGGATAGGTCGACCGAAGAGACCTTGGATGTGGCTCGATCTTTCACTTATTAGGAAGCGAATCACGAAGAAGAAAAACTTCCCGTCCCCAGAGATGACCTTCTTGCATTATACTTGAGATATCAAGGAAATAGCACTAGTGGGACTTCAATTATCTGTGCAATTTCTGTTCAAAGTAATAATAACACTCAGAGGCCTAGACTCATATACAACATGGCGTTTCCATAAATGGGTTATTTAAAGAACATCACAAACTTCAAGAGGAACAGCATCACACAATACCTCATCTTTGAAGGGCTTGATGCCATCTGACGGTCGACAACTTTGTTGGTTATTGAGGTAAGCTTCCTTGGCAGACCATCCAATGGTGTAGGGTTGTGGAGTGCGGCGTTGTTGGCGGGGAGCCATCACTTGATGACCTCTGGCGAGATGAGGTTCTTAAGCTCTGGCTATCAGCGATGAAGTGCAGTGGAGTGCCTTTACCCACATCTATGAATGGAAGGCTCTCAGCCTTCTTAGCTTGTCTGGTTTACCATGTTGGATCTTGGTGGTAGTAACTGTGGCACTGGATTCTGCGTCAATGATCAATCTTGCTACAGTTACGTCGAGTCAAAATTTTGCTCCCGATTGAGAGGCTTTCGCCGACCACCGGGCGACTACTTTGGCGGCAGTCGGCCGGTGAATGCCAAAGGGCTCTTATAGTTGCACCACTTCCGGTATCTTTCTTTGTCTTTCGGTGTCCTTCTTTGCTTGCGGCTTATGCTTGGATTTGTCTTGATCGCATCCATCTTTACTCATCCCTTTGTTGATTCGATTAGGTTGGGGCATACTTTCCCTTGCTTTTGTTGTGGCAGGGGTTCCAGGGCCCCAAATTGCCCGGCGTCTTTGTTTGAGCTTACGCTTTCGATTTGCAGCCCGGCATATCGATAGGATGCAGCCAAGGATGAGATGTCTAGAAATTCTGTTTCAGTTTGGATGTAGCCCATCTATCACGAGCACCCGCGATGCCGGTTACGAGATGTCCTCACGAATCTTTGATACCACCCAACTTAGTGCGCCAAGGTATGGAAGATATTTGTGAAATCACAGCGCTTTGCTTGAAGTCTCTTTCTTGCCAGCGGTGTGGTCCATTTGGTATCTGGTCGTCATACCGATAGGGTAGTATTGTTCCTTGACATCCACGGAAAAAGAGTTCCAATTAATTCGTGGTAAGAAAATAATGAGGTATCCTCTATTTCCTTTTGTTCGAAGTTTCCACCAATCTTTGACATGAGGAAACGACTTTGAGAGGCGCCAAAAGTAATATTTTCTCTATTCGAAAATTTATGAACAGAAAATACCCTTCTAGTGGATTCAAACACATGTCTACAGCATGCTGCGTCTATCGAGCTTCAAGTATGGTAATATCAGTTTATTTGTACCTTGGAAGGTAGTACTCCATTCGAGAAGATGCATCGCCTGTTGGTGAGTAGATGCGGATTTGTGTGAAGCTATCCATCATCTTGTTCCTATGTTGTGTGAGGGCTTCCTCAATCCACATGGTTTGAAGGGATCTCCTATCATGTCATCTTTATTTTATCTCTGCCATGGGAATTAAGCTTGAAGTGTGAGAGCTACGTCACTCCAAAGAGAACAAGCTCGGACTGACTCTTTTACTCAGAGCCCTCGTTGGGGACATGCATTAAGGCGACAAGGAGCAGATCGCTCTGATACCAGCGATCCGGATTTTATGGGAAGAGCGAAATGAATACAGATTATTAACGGGGTTACTTAACACAAAATCTCGCGAGTCATGATAAAGCTGGTTTTCTATTCAATAACAAAATAAAATTTGAAGCTGGCAACATGCGGTGGAAACAAGCTTCTTTGGAATGGTGGTAACTATCTCACGAGGAAGAGATGTATTGTGTGATACATGAAGAAAGAAGATGATTACAATGAGGGCTCTGAAGGCCTTTTTGCAATAATAAATAATGCCAAAACCTAGACATCCAAAACCTAACCCTAGGAGATGAAGCGCCAAAAAGTCATGTGAATTTTAGTTTGGGTAAGCTAGTACATCAACTTCCGAGTGCGTGTAACTTTTATACGATCTCACGTTTTAGGCATGTGATAGCCGTTGGAAAGGTATCTCGAGGAGATTCATTTTGAGAGCTCAATCATGCATTAGGATATCATTTAGGACCTCTATACCGAAAAACCTTCATTTTAGGCCCTCAAATGGCCACAGAAGTTAAAAAACTGCTAAAAAATGCCATTGCCAAAATGTGGACGGAAGTAAAAACTGCTAAAAATAGTAAATTGCCAAAAATGTCAGAAAACTGTTTTGAGCCAGTTGGAAAAGGTGGGTGGCCACCGATATCCATCTGGATCAAAGATAATATAAAGCTTCCTCATTCAGCAAATGAAAATGAAGCATTAAAGCAGAAGAATAAGAAGAATCTAGACCATGGATGAGTGTCTAGAGTGGAGAAGATTTACTTTATTTTGTGATGCAATATATTTCATTTTGGCGTTTTATTTTTAGGTTCAACTTGTTTCATAGTACCTAGGAACTAGGATCTCAACCACTTATGGTTAGAGATCAAACTTTGTATAAAAAAGTATCAAAAACATTTCAGAAGGACTTTTTGGCCGAGAATGTAATCACTGATAATTTTGATGATACAATCATTTTCAGAGAAAAAGGAATTATGATATGTTGTTTAGTGGATCTTGTGTATTCTTGTGTTATCATTTGTTTAAATGTGTAATTTGTTAATGTTTATGCCATTATTATAGTTCTTTTCATTTCAATAGATAAGAGCATCATAAGAACAAGATCACTGAGAAATACACATTCACAAGAGACACAACATTTATCCTGAGAAACCCTCTAGGGGAAGAAAACCCAGCAAAAACTTCCTTATCATAAATAGCTTATACAATGTT
>SNQJ01S0037719.1:53806-70796 GCA_010110895.2 Picea sitchensis
TCTGCAAGGTTTGGGTGAGGACCCACTTGAGAAAATTTTGTTGGTGACCTCAAGGAGAAGTACTACCCTTTTGAAAACTATTATGACCAATACAAGAGATGGACAACTCTACGTCAGGATATTGACTAGACGGTGTCAAAGTATGCCAACATATTCCATACCTTGCGCAAAAATATTGGTATTAAATACTCTAAGAGACACCTAGTTTTAAAGTACCGCAGTGGCCTACACAGGTACATCCAAACAGATATGGAGTTCCTCAACATCTCCTCACTAGGAGTCGCTTACTGATATGTTGTCAAGATCAAGTAGAAGTTCAAGAAAAATAATAATCAAGATTTTGGTTCCACAAATCCATCACAACATAAGCCTGGTAAGGGTTGCCTTAACTCCCAAGGAAAAGGACAGAGCAAGGATGTCCAGTCCTAGGACAACTAGTGAAACACAATGAAACACTATTTGGTGTTGTTATCAGATACCCCACCTATGACAAAGAGATGTACTCCATTGTGCCGGAATGTCGAAAGTGGAAGCATTGCTTTCTAGGGAAGAAAACGATCATCCACACTGATCACAAGCCTCTACAAATCATGCAGACACAAGGAAAGTTACAAAATGACCTCCATAGGAAGTGGTCCATGTACCTGCATCAATTCCACTTGAAGATCAAGTACAAGAATGGAAGCACCAACCATGTCACAGATTGCCTTAGTTGACCCTAGGTTGTGGCACTAACTGCAATTATTAACTCCTATGGGCATGCTATGTCCGGGTGGCCACAATTATACAATATTGACTTTGACTTTTTTTTTGCCTATCAGACATTGAGCCCATGAAAAACAGTTCCATACTTTCATATCCAAGATGGATTTATATTCCATCTGAGCCATATAAGTGTTCCTTCAATCTAGAGTGCAAAGATGATCTTGGAATCTCATTACAGTTGGGAAAAAGGACATTATTTTGTAGAAAAAACAATGGCAATGATTCAAAAGAATTTTTATTGGCCAAAGATTTGAAAATATGTATGAAAGTACATCAGATCCTGCACTACCTGTGCCATTTCCAAGCCCACCATCAAGAAACAAGGGCTATACAGTCCTATGCCTACTCCATATAGGCCTTGGGAGTCCATCTCCATGGATTACATGCCCGGTCTGCCTTCAACCAAGCATGGTAACGACTATGTCTTCGTGGTCATTTATTGATTCTCTAAGATGGAAGTTTTGGAACCCTGCAAGAAGACATCATAGTTGAGGCTATCACCAATCTCTTCTTTTAAAAAATTTGGGTTCATTTTGGGCTCCCACAGACCATTATGTCAGATTGAGAGAGTAGGTCCCTAAGTACTTTTTGGGCCATCCTATGGTCAATGATTGACACCAAACTGACTAAATTGACTGCCTTCCACCCACAGACTAATGAAAAAATAGAGGTAGTCAACATGATGATTGTCCATATCCTTAGGAGGTACAATTCAAACATACACGCACATTGGATGAAATCCTTACTTATGTTCAACATATCTACAACATATTCATCCACAAATATATTGGCCAAAACTCTTTTCAGGTGTTCTTGGGGTTCCATCCATCGGCCCCCATTGACATAGCTCTACCCATTGCAGCTGCACAGGAAGAGTCCTCCCATGCTTAGACCGAGGCTAATTGAGAAGGAAAATTTGTTGATCGAATCCAACACATCCAACAACAAGTTTATGATATTTTGTAGAAATCCTATGCCAAGTACAAGCAGTGCCACGATCAACATCGGGTACCACACAAGTTTTTAGTGGGAGATAAGGTATGGTTTCATTTTCAGAAAGAATTCCTTACTAGACCCCATTGAAAGCTATGCCCACTCTGATACAGGCCTTACACCATCAACAAGGTTGTGGGTGAGAATGATTTTGAATCAAGTATTCCCCTTTTCTATGGCTTGCACGAGGCATTTAATGTGGAACTGCTTCGATCATATTTTCCACCTCTCTTGGACACCTCAGATGCATTCGAGCACTTGGCCCCTACAAAACTCAATCCTAACTACATTGAAAAAGGGATAGTTTATCGGATCATGGAAATCAAGATGAAGGGAACCCACCAACAAAACATCCAACTCTATCAGGTCGTCAAAGTAGGGCAGTTTCTTCATCAAGGCAAGTGGCTCACTAGGAGTCATATTCAACAAACGTTTCCCCATCTAATGGAGGAACTTGATGAAATGGAGACCATTTCTTCATAAGGGGGAAAGAATGATCCAGGTCGATATTGGTGGCCTCCCACCTATTCCATTGACTCAAATTACAATTTTCATCTTGGCAGGTTTTCAACACTTTTTCGGGTCCCAAACTTTTAGGGTCGTTTTGAGGCCCTAAACAACATTTTTTTGACTTGGAGGAACCCAATAAATCCCTATTATGATGTATTAGTCCATTTATAATGTGTACTCCTCGACTATACCTTTTCGAGGGGGTACTGATCACCCCAAATAGAGATCATATGAAAAAGTTGTTCCCTTGGGAATTTGACGTATCAACTACCCCCATCGGGGTCCACAAGCCTTCCTTTTGGCATTTCATATTTAGGGGTTACGATTTTGGATGTATAGGGTTTTCTCATTTAATATTTATGTTTAAAATGATTTTTGAGCCTCATTGTAATCAACTTCTTGCAAATGAGCGAAGCTGACACATCTCTCTTCAGAGATAAGCTACCGCCATTCTAGCTAGCTTGCATGCTTTTCATTTTACAATATTTTTTATTTCAGACAATTGTTAATAGAATTTGAGTTCTAATGTATTACTATGTTCCTTGCAATGTCTTTGCGCATTTCCTTGTTATATCTCTTTTATATTTCTTCCTTCATGTTGTTCTCAAAATAATTTGGATCATTGATCTAGTGAAAATACATGCCAACTAAGGATGCCACATAAGAACCAACCACAATTATACAACAATTTCATCATCTTTCCCCTTGAGGACAACATTGTGTTTTAATAGGGAGGGCATGTTAAGGTCCTATTGTAACCTACCAACTTTAGGCTACCTAAGAGTTAGTAAATTTTTGTATTCAAATCCTATTTGAATAAGGCCCATATGATAGTAGTGGATAGTTATTTCACATAAAAGGGTCCACTTTATAAGCCCCACTAGGTAGTTGGTACCCATTAGTGACGAGACCACAAGTAGTTAGGTATTTTCTATTGAAAAGTTATTTAAAAATAATGGAGGTTAGGAAATATTTGTCTTGTGTTGTTGTGTTTGGAAATCTTCTTGGTGAAAATTTTCCCTATAAGTCTTAAACCTATGAAGTAAATAAATGCATACATATTCTTAAGAAAAACATAAATTAATCAATGGCTCATACACACACTACATAGATATTTACACTGGAAACCATTAACTGGGAGGAAACTAACCTTCCTTGGTGTTTCACCTCTCAACTCTTCATTGTATTAATTTCACCATTCATAATACAATATATACAATAATTTAAGTATTATGCAGTTATCGAAACCCTAATCCATCAGTAAAGGATTAATTTAGAAAACTGTTAAAAATAGTGATGGGATCGTTAAATCTGACACCCCCCCCCCCACACACACACGCATGCAAAGAATATAACACATACCAAACAATCCCCACCTTAAGAGGCAAGTGAATATTGTTTCCTTCTTTGGATTATCCTAATACAATGGTATATTTTACATTTTCCATCTCATTGTCTCTTGTATCTAGTTATTGCAATTGTATTCTCTGTATTACTTGTTTGTGTTTCAAGATTAATGGTTAAGGAACATTGCATAACCATGACTACAATGGTTCAAACAATAATCACTCTACTTGTAATGTCTACATAAGGAGCATTGCTCTTTAATAGATTTTTACTACACTGAAATATGTCAAAACCTGTAAATAAAACACTAGATAAGCTAAGCCTACTAAGGTTGCGATAGTTGATTATCATTAGGGGAGAATTAGGAGGGAATGGAGAGTTGATATGATAGAACATAGTCCTCATATTTAGTGTTTAAATTGACATGAATGATTACCTAGCTAGAGGTAGTTGGTTTCTTTGTCTTTATACCATTTTTTCCCTCTTCCTTTGCCTGCCCAAATGTATCCATATTCCAAAGGAATTTGACTAGGGATTCATAATTCTTATTCAATAAATACAGTCTATCAAGGAGTTTTTGTACACATATCTCCTTCACCCTTTATTGGATAATGTTATGATCTAATTGGAGCTCTACTACTCTACCAATTGAGCTACGGTGGATTTAATTTTACAATAGAAGTCGATTTAACTAAAGTATTTCATGCCATGACTTCAAGAAAAGAATGTGTTTGAGATCCATGACATAATTTCTACAATAATGTCTTTGAATGAGGTTTTTCCTTTTTCTCCCTGACTCTATGCTCCATTTCGTCCACCTCAACATTGATGCTAGCTTAAAAACCTTTATAGTATCTCAACATCATCTCTCTATTTTATCTTTCCTCTTTGGTGAGTTTGATGGGAGTTGGCCTGCATTGCCTTAGTCAACCTCTTCTATTGGGTTTTATAGAGTGACTATCCACTATAAGAGCCTTTCCTTTTCGTCACCTTTCAGGCATGGTACACTTTATGCAAATTGATCTCTGAGAAGGGAATGGGAGATACAATGTTGAATGATTCTAGAGATAGGTTTGGATTCTATATGATGGAAGAAGGTGGATTCTCTTTAGGGGAGACTCTAAGACTACTGGAGAATAAATATTAGGGAATATGGAGTGTAAATCCCTTGGGTTGGAAGTTAAGAGGGTCGAATTTTCACCCGGCAGGACCCTCAATGCTTCAGTAACACTCGATAAACATAGACCCAAAATTATAGATGCATACTTATAAATGTAGGGAATGAAATACTAGAGCATGTTGCACCTTGCAAGCCCACTTTCCTCCATAAGTTGCTAGTGCATTTCCTTGAGGGTTCTAACACTAGTCATGATGTCTCTTAATTGATGAGTGGTACCATTGGTGACACTTGAAGCAAGCAACCTTAACCCCTTACTACTACCTATGTTAACCCCCATCCTTTCATATCCAAACCTTCTCCAATGTTTCATCCTCATCACTAGAGATGAACATTGAATTCCTACCATGTGCCTCATGGCTTGGATATCACCTATACCCACTGAAACTCTCTTCATGATTGTAACACATCCCTTATCACCCTATCTATGGGATCAATATTTAAATATTATAAAAACATTAATTGAAAAATAATAATGATGACAATGATGATGATGATGATGATGATAAAATTAAAAACAACAATAAAAAAAAATAAAAATCATTAAAACATTAATAATATTTTTGTTTCATTTTTGACATTGAAGTGATGTGAATTTTGTTGGGTGTGTGCTATATTTTTTGCATGTGTGTGTGTGGGTGCGTCAGATTCGAAAACTGCGTCTAACGACCCCTCTAGTAGTTCTCTCTGTGTCGTGTGTGTCGGGCGCTTCCTAGGGGGGGTCCCAAGGGGAACAAGTATTTTTAGCAGTTTTCTAAATTAATCTTGGATTAAGGGATTAGGGCTTTGGTATCTACGAAATACCTAAAAACATTGTATATATTGTATGGTGGACGGTGAAATTCGATATAATGAATATAAGAGAGGTTTTCCCCGGTTGAGGGTTTCTGGTATAAATCTTTGTGTACTATGTGTATGAGCCATCGATTAAATTATGTTTTACTTAAGAATCTATGTGCATTACTTTACTTCACATGTCTAAAACTTACACGTGGTATTCGAGCTCGTTTTTGGCTTTAGAGGGACGCTTTTGTTATTGAGGGTTTGGCTCGATCTTGATAGATCAAGTTTACCTTGGGTCTTTGATAAACCTGGGTTTAGTGGGAGCTTTTGCAGTGGTTATTTGAGTGTATAAAGAGGAATGGCGAGCTCTTCTAAAATCAAGATAGAGAATTTCAACGGTAAAAACTTTGATCTATGGAAGCTCAAGATGGAGGACCTTCTTATAGACAAATAACAATGGATCGATGTGGATCCTAGTACACAACCTACTGGTACAAAGCCTACTGGCACACAGACGACTGGTACAAAACCTACTAGTACACAAAATACTAGTACACCACCTACTGGTATGTCAAAGGAAGATTGGGAGAAGTTGGATAGAAGAGCAAGGAGTACTATTCGACTCTGTCTGGTAGATTCGGTGTTGTTGAATGTCTCGAGAGAATCTACAACCAAGGAACTATGGAATAAGTTAGGGAATTTGTATCAATCAAAGTCCCTGGTAAAAAAGTTGTTTCTTTGAAAGAAGTTGTATCATCTTAGGATGGAATATGGAGATTCTCTGACATAAAATCTAAATGCCTTTAATACTCTGGTAAGTGAACTTGTCTCTGTTAATATTACGGTTGCAGAAGAAGATAAGTGTATTACTTTTTTATGTTATTTTCCATACTCTTGGGATAATATGGTTGTAGCAATTGGTACTACCACTCAATCTACATTGAAGTATGAGGATGTAGTTGCATCCTTGTTATCTAAAGAGATGAGGCAGAAAAGAATGGATTGTCATAACACAGATGCTTTATTTGTAAGAGGTCGTAACCAAGACATAAATCTTGGTAAGACTTCGGGGGGGGCGAGATATAAATATACAGGTAGATATAAGTCTCTAGGAAAATCTTTGAGGAAATGATGGAAGTGTGGTAAAACAGGGCATTATAAGAAAGATTGCAAGTCTAAGAAGGTTGAAAAACCGAAGGGATATGATAGTACCTCTTCCACAGATGTGAAAACCTCCACTAAAGAAGGAGGTGATGATTACGTGGCATCTACAAGTACAAATGCAGACCATGATGTATGGTTGATCAACTCAGGTGCATCATACCATATGAATCCTCACAGGGAGTGGTTCTCTGAATATGAAAAATATGATGGTGGTGATGTATTCCTAGGAGATGACTCGACAAAAAAAACCATGGGATGTGGAAGGGTTAAGTTGCTGCTAAAATATGGAAGGATTAGAACTCTCCCTGGGGTTTTGTACATTCCAAAACTAGCCATGAGCCTAATATATGTAAGCAAGTTGGATGATGCAGGAGTGGATACTGTATTGGGAAAGGGCGCTTGCAAGATGGTACAAGGAGAAATGGTGTTGATGAGGGGAGTTTGGTGTGGAACTCTGTACAAGTTGTTGGGAAGAACTTATACTAATGGATGTAACAATTTTGTTGTCCCTGAACAGAGAAATGAAGGAGAAAAGACCAATATTGTCCCTGAAAAGAAGACCATGTTGTGGCATCAAAGACTAGGGCATATTGGAGAAAAGGGCCTTCAAACACTACACGATAAAGGTATGGTTAAAGGTATGTCTAATTGCACTCTAGATTTTGATTTATGTGAACATTGCATATATGGTAAACATAATCGAGTAAGATTCCCATCTGATGCTATAAGAGCAAAGGGGATCTTAGAGTTGATACACAGTGATGTGTTTGGACCTGTTCCTATTCCATCCTTAGGTAAATCTATGTATTATGTTTCATTCATAGATGATTTCTCAAGGACCACATGGATTTATTTTCTTAGAAAGAAATATGAGGTATTTGATAAATTTAAAGAGTTTAAGGCCCTGGTAGAAAATCAGACAGAAAAGAAAATAAAGGTATTGAGAACAAATAATGGTGGAGAATTTTGTGGCAATGAATTCAAATAATTATATAATAAGTGTGGTATAGCAAGGTAGAAGACTACTCCATACAATCCTCAGCAGAATGGAGTTGCAAAAAGGATGAACAAGACACTGATGGAAAAAGAAAGGAGTATGCTCAACAGTGTTGAGTTAGGATATGATTTCTAGGCAAAGGCAGTGGGTACAACATGTTACCTGGTCAATCGATCACCTTCATCAACCTTGGATGATAAAAATCCACACGAGGTATGGACTGAAAATAAACCCTCTCTTCAAAATCTTAGAGTGTTTGGTTGTGATGCTTATATACATGTTCCAAAGGAAAATAGGAGTAAGTTGGATAAAAAGGTTGAAAACTGTATCTTTATTGGTTATAAAGATGGTGTGAAAGGTTATACGCTTTGGAACCCATATACCAAGAACACTTTTTACATTCGAAATGTTGTTTTCAGAGAGGTAAAATATGTTTCCAAACAAGAATTCCTACCAAGGCCAGAAGAACCTGAGAAAATAGAGCTTGTGTTGGATGATGCAAAATCTAAATCATCTGAAGAAGATGAAGCAGAAGAAGAAGAAGAACCTCATACCCCAGTATTGAGGATATCAGTGAGAGAAAGAAGGCAACTAGAAATGTATAGTCCACCTAATTTTCGTTCCAATTTTTCTTTATCTATTACTGATGATGATTCCATAACTGTCAGGGAAGCAGTGAATTCAGAGGATAGTAAACTCTGGAAGAAGGCCATGGGTGAAGAAATGGATGCCTTGGATAAGAATGAGGCATGGGATATAGTTGATTTGGAAGCTAGAAGAAAATTTGTTGGTAGCAAATGGTTGTTTATGAAGAGGTTTAATGCAGAAGGAAATGTGGAGAAATACAAAGCTCGGTTAGTAGCAAAAGGTTATTCCTGGGTAGAGGGAATTGACTTTGGTGATATTTTTTCTCCTGTCTAAGTTAAATTCTATTATATTTATTTTATCTATTTCTACTACTTTTGATCTTGAAGTGGAACATATGGATGTGAAGACAACATTCCTACATGGGGATCTAGAAGAAGAAATCTACATGAAGCAGAAAGAAGGCTTTGTAGTGAAGGGAAAGAAAGAGCTGGTATGTAAGCTAAAGAAGTCACTATNTCATTATACAACAATGTTTCATTAATAACAATAAACTTTGAAATCAAATACCGTAATCCACGTAAAGATGTCATCAATTGGCGTCCCTCCTTCCTCCCGCTTTCTAATTGTAGAGACTTCACCAGTACCTCCCAACCAACGTTAGGGGTACTTTTCTTCCCCCTTAGCTCCCCGAGCCGCAAAGGGGCCAAGCACAAAAACCATAAATACTCTAGCTCCAAGCTTGCCTCGCAAGGTAAATCCACCACTCTAGATCAACCTTGGTATCCCAATTCTCACAAGTAAAACCAGTCAAATGATTTTGGCAGCATAACCTTACCAATAACCAATGATCATCTCTTTCCCATCTAGAGCATTTGCTTTATAGGAATTTTCTTACTGACACATCCCCACATGCACAATTAATTTGGTATTTAATTAAATAAATTAGGATTATTTCCCCCTCACACTTGTCACCCTCTCCCCAAGTTGCATAAGTAATTAGATATTTTATTTAAATTAAAAGTCATTTTCCCTCACATTTCCTAAATGTGTTCCTTAAATCGCTCCTAGTTGTCTCTTTATTCCCCAGGTTCTTATTTAATGATTGAATCCATACTAAATCTTAGTTATGTAAATGTGTTGAACCCGCACATAATAGATCTATCTAAACAATACTACATACATTTGCATAGAGAATTGGAGAAAGAAGAAGGAGAGAAAGAATGAAAGAATTCTCATTAACCGTTGTGAATAATGAATAATTTACACATGATATACTTTGTATAACTCATTGAGTGCGCATTGGAGGAGAACCAATGCACCATAGTGGTGTTCTAGAGTGATCTGGACACACACCATCAGTTACGAGAGTGAACTGCCACCTAGTCTAGTCTCTCAGGCAGTTACTGGAGTGAACTGCCACATAGTTAAGTTAACTAGTCAACTAGTCTTCAGTGAACTGACTGAACAAAGAGTAGTGAGGAGTTAAATTAGGGAATCAAGGGTAATGCGCTAGTCTGGTGATGATCCCAAGGCAAGTGCGCATTAGCTGGTGATGATCCCAATGTTGCGTGGTGACAAAACCAATGCAACATCTAAACTCAACTCAACTAGTCAAACTGAAAGAGAATATTCTCCAGGTGGAATATTCTCTCCTAAAATATAGGAGACTGGATAATGACTAATTATGACTAATAAAAAAGGAAAAACCTTAGGAAAAATAAATCCTAGGTGTGTGTGAAGTAACTCCAACACGCCCCTGAACATCACTATGGTGAAAATAAAGAATGGGTCCCGACAACGAGGCCATGTTAGGTACCCAAATATAAAAGATACACTGAAATAAAGTGAGGAAAGAGGGAAAACCTCATGGGAACCCCCCCCTCAAGGTACAATGAATGTAAAAAGAAGAACTACAATTGCTAGGCAACTGTGTCCTTCACTCCAAGACGACTTCGCAGAGAATGAAACTTCTGCTCAATGAAGGTCTTGGTGAAGATGTCTGCCATATGTACTGCTGAAGGACAGAACTGTAAGTCGATGATCCCCTTGTGTACTAAGTCCCGGATGTAGTGCATGTGGATCTCGATGTGCTTCATCCGCTGCCTTTGAAATGGATCTCTGCAGAACTTCAGAGTGCTCTGCTCACACCAGATGATGATCGACGGATGAAACTGAATGCCCAACTCAGTGATAAAATGTTGTAGCCACATAGCCTGGATGGTTATGTTAACTACCCCTATGTACTCTGCCTCGACTAAAGATAGAGAAATTGCAACTTGCTTCTTACTTGACCAACAAAGAGGCCTAGAACCAAGACTAAGTAAGTAACCAGATGTGGACTTACGATTAGTGTTATCGCCAGCCCAATCAGAATCAGTGAACCCGATGAGATCTAATGTAGAGTTTGATGCATAGTGAATCCCAAAGGTGATGGTGCCCTGTATGTATCGAAGGATACATTTTGCAACCTTCCAATGTAGCTCATGCAGCTCCTGCATGAACCTGGAAACTGCGCCAACTGCATAGGAGAGGTCTGGTATGGAGTGTGTGAGATACAACAAGCTCCCCACTAGTTGTCTGCACAGTTTGTTGTCAACCAGTGGAGTCTCCCCACCATCTTCAAGTTTGTCTTCTGATAGAAAAGGAGTCGGAGCAGACTTGCAGTCTGTCATGTGAAATCTCTCAAGGAGATCTCATGCATACTTGGCCTGAGATAGTTTGATGCTTGATGCATCCTGACTGATCTCGAGTCCAAGGAAGAAGTGTAGCAGACCCATGTCCGTCATCAAAAACCTGTCACGTAGAATCCTCTTGACTGTAGTAATCAATGAATTCAAGCAACCAATGATCAACAAATCATCAACATACAGAACTAAAAGTAGAAGTGAATCAACCTTCCTGAGCATGTAGACATTCGGGTCTGATTTACAACGTACAAAGTTCTGTGACAACATGTAGGAGTCCATCTTGGCATACCATGCCCTCGGAGCCTGCTTGAGGCCATAAAGGGACTTCTTCATTCGACAGACCAAAGATGAGTCTTGCATAAATCCCTAGGGCTGCTCCATGTATATCTCCTCAGAGAGATCACCGTGAAGAAATGCATTCTTCACGTCTATATAATGGACTTCCCATCCCTTGGTTGCCGCAATGGCAAGTGCTAATCGTATGGAATCCATCTTCGCTACTGGAGCGAAGGTCTCATCGTAGTCAATACCATGAACCTACTGAAAGCCTTTGGCGACAAGCCTGGCTTTGTATTTTCTACTTTGCCCATCCGCTGCGCTCTTGGTCCTGTAGACCCATCTGCATCTGACAAGTTTACTCCTAGAAGGAAGGGGAACCGGATCCCAAGTCTGGTTCTCGAGAAGGGAGTCGTACTCCTCCTGCATGGCAGATTCCCAAAAGGGATTTCCAACAGCCTCACCATAAGTCTGTGGATCTGAAGACTGAACCAAGAAAAGATGTCTAGAGGGAAATGGTTCAGTGGCAATGAGTGCAATAGAAGGCTCCTTGAAATCAGATTGAGTCCTCCTAGTATCGGCTGGATCACCAACGAGATCCCTTGCATCCTGAATAGTAGTTTGTTCCCACTTGGGCCTTATCTCTGGATCTGCAACTGCATCTGAATGATCTGACTCTGCATCTGACTGTACTGACTCTGAATCTGAATCATCTGAGTCCTATGAATCAGATCTCTTGTCTAAAGAAGAGTCGACATGTGCGTGCTCATCATCTCGGACAGGTGGAAGAATGAAGGTGTCTCCATGTGGATGTTGAGGTGCATGCGAGACACTTTCATCGAATTGGACACTTTTCTCAATGATGAGTCGGTCCGAGGAGAGATCAATAAGCCTATATCCCTTCACACCGTCGGGGTATCCAACAAAAATACACTTAGTGCTCTGTGGATCAAGTGCCTTCCTCTTTTCAGAGGGAATCCAGGCCCATGCACGTGAACCAAAAATGCGAAAGTGGGTCACTTTCAGTTTGAGGCCGCTCCAAGCCTCGTAGGGGGTATTATCCTTGACAGATCTATGGGGAGATTTGTTTTGGATGTATGTTGCACAATTATGTTCTTTGACCCATAGTCTCTGTTGTAGTGGCTTTGCATGCAACATGCAAGATGCCATATCCTTTAGAGATCTACTTTTTTGCTTAGCAACTCCGTTTTGCTATGGAGTATAGGAAACTGTATGCTTCAACGGAATCCCTACCTCATGGAAAAGATTATGGATCTCATGATATACATACTCTCCCTTATTATTAGTTTGGAGGACTTTGATCTTCTTTCTGGACCGTGTCTCAACTAGGGCTTTGAAATCTTTGAGGTGTTGAAAGACCTCAGATTTTTGCCTGAGAAAGTAGATCTAAGTAAAATGTGAGAAATAATCAATAAAAATGAGAACAAACCTTGCTTTGTTGATGGATGGATGTGGAAAAGGACCCATAAGGTCACCGTGGATAAGATCTAAAGGTGCATAAGCTCTATGAGACTTTCCTTTGTCGAATTTCTCTTGAGGGTGTTTTCCGAGAACACATCCCTCACATACTCCCTTGGAGAAATGGATGTCTGGTAGACCATCAACCAATCTTTGCTTGCTAATCTGTTGAATGTATCTGAAATTCAAATGTCCAAACCTTTCGTGCTATATCCTACTACTTTCATAAGCATGAGTAAGCAGTAAAGCAGAATCAGGTTCAATGAATTCAGAAAAAGTATACAATCTAGAATGATGATTTACCTCACCGGTAGCAACCCTGGAGTAGGTTTTCATGTCTTAGATGTCCACGAAATTTGGTGTGGATATGAATTTCTTTCTGGTGCCGAAATTTGTCATCTGATACGCGAAGAGAAGATTGACAGAAAGTTTGGGAACGTGCAACACATTCTCGAAGCTTCTGTTGGTGAGTTCAATCCTTCCTTTGTCGGTGACTTCGACAAAAGAGTTGTCCCCCATCAGAATAGGAGGACCTTTTCATGCATCCAAAGAAGAATATACTTCTTTTGAGGCAACAATGTGATGTGATGCTCTTGAATCTACAATCCAAGCATCGGGAGAGGAGTTGATGGCAATCAAGGCATGGCTAGAATTGCCATTCTTGGAATTCAGATCTTCTGGCTTCTTCTTCTTGGCACCCTCAGGGATGCGATCTACAAGGTTGTTTTGCTGAAGTATTTGAGACATTAAATCTATTTGCTTTTGCATGCATTTGGATTCTGGATGGAATCCTTTGTGACAGTACGAGCATTTCTCCCATTTTCTCCTTTTGATCCGGAGGCATCGATGAAGGGTTTTGTGTACCCTTCCTTCTTCGGATGTGCATGAGATTTCCGTTTATATTTATCTTTAGATTTCTAATATTTGTGGCTGCCATCATGCACAGTGAGTGCATATTCCCTTGGGCCTTTGATTGTGCCCATGTTGATGAGTTTGGTTTGCTCTTGTGTCAGGGATTCGATAAATTCCTCAAGAGAAGGCATCTTCCAGGTGGCTCTGGAGGCGAATTTGACATAATGGAATGTGGATACGAATACATAGAATTCAAGACCAAGCTTGGAGAGAATGGTGAGAACCATTTGTTTCTCCTCCTTCGATTGATCAACCCCGCAAGCTTTGAGTTGCGACAGTAAATCCTTGAATTTTGTAAAGAAATCTTGGATATTGTCGAAGCTCTTTGGATCCAATGTGAGTAGATCCACCTCCAACATGTGTCCCCTCATATCATCCTATTTTCCAAAGAGCCCTTCCAAGGTGGTCCAGGCTTCATTGGGAGTCTTACAGGAAGATATGTGAAAAAGGAGATCGAGAGAAATAAGATTGTAAATTGTTCTGAGTGCCTCATCCATGCGATTTAAGTCCTTGATTTTTTCTATAAACTTTTTATTTCCAAAAAGCAACCAAAATGACAAAAATGATAGTGAAGTCTCCCTAAGAAGCCATAGGGAATTTGATGGATAAGCTCAGTTCACGTAATGCACTTCCTCTCTACAAAAACTTTATGAGAGCTCTATTGAGGCCAATGGACCCGCTACACATAGAAGCCATTCACTGAAGTCGTTCACATAAACCATTCACTGAAGCCGCTATTCAATAACTGCCTGAAGGAAGCCGTTCGACGCCATTCACTGAAAGCGTTCACCGCTGACTGCGTGAAACCATCCTTGGATGATGTCGGTTTTGTATCTGTATTCAAGGTTAACCTATACAACCCTTTGCTTCGGAGATGTATGGATATTTTCTCCTTCCATGCAAAATAGTTATAAGGCGTAAGAATGAATTCTTTTTGGAAATCCATCTTTTCGCTGTCTTCAATCTTTTGTACCTGCAAATTTTTTTGGTGTAGCTTTTTCTTAGCAGTTCGTTGGCTTTGATACCATGTAAATGTGTTGAACCTACACAGAATAGATCTAGCTAAACAATAATACACACATTTGCAGAGAGAATTGGAGAAAGAAGAAGAAGGAGAGAAAGAATGAAATAATTCTCATTAACCGGTGTGAATAATAAATAATTTACACATGATATACTCTGTATAACTCAATGAGTGCGCACTGGAGGATAATCAATGCGCCATAGTGGTGTTTTAGAGTGATTTGGACACACACCAACAATTACGGGAGTGAACTTTCACCTATTCTAGTCTCTCAGGCAGTTACAGGAGTGAACTGCCACCTAGTTGAGTTAACTAGTCAACTAATCTTTAGTTAACTGACTGAACAGAGAGTAGTGAGGAGTTAACTCAGGGAATCAAGGGTAATGCGCTAGTCTGGTGATGATCCCAAGGCAAGTGCACATTAGCTGGTGATTATCCCAATTTTGCATGGTGACAAAACCAATGCAACATCTAAACTCAACTCAACTAGTCAAACTGAAGTGTCAACTGAAAAAGAATGTTCTCCAGGTGGAATATTCTCCCCTAAACTATAGGAGACTGGATAATGACTAATTATGACTAATAAACAAGGAAAAACCTTAGGAAAAAGAAATCCTAGGTGTGTGTGAAGTAACTCCAATAAGTTAGAGTTAAAATATGAGTTTTCTTCTAGTTAGACTAGTGGTAGCTAGACTTTAGATACCATTCTATGTGTACACTTATCCTCTAATACTTATTTTTTATTTTTTTATTATAAAATTCCATTTTAGTATTTTCTTGCACACATGTGCATTATATCAATTCTTTAGATTTATTTCACTTTTCTTAATTCTTAAATTGATTTACCTCATTCATTCTTAATTTAATCAATAATTTAGTTTAGTCTCCTCACAAAAACTTAGACTTACGCTTAATTTTGTTTTTGAATAGGCTTAGACTTTTATTGGGATTTATAATTAATAAATTCACTCTTTAATTAATTATTTAAATCTGGCAAGGCGTAAAGATTTTCAAGGTTTATAATTATTCTTTCTAGGTTTTCTAGGCCGCCTAGATTCATCGAGTCAAGTTTTTAAATTACGCGACGTGCCCTTCAAGACACACTCCTGTGCTCCAAGGGTGCTACTCGCCTTTGACTGGTTTTGGTAGTTGTCCAACCCTTGGAGTCAGTACTCCATTCGGGCGACCTTGTGAGAGACTAAGGGCTTCTAAGGAATAAGGACTCCGCCTTATTACGCGCCCCTTAGAAATCTTCATGAGCGACTGTCTCAATATGCCCTCACGTCATCGTGGACCTATCGAACTAGGTAATCATTAACCTACAATTCGAGCTTCGACGAGAGTGCTAGTAGGCTGTGACAAGGATGGTGCGACACCTCTCCCTCAATATCTGGTTTATGTGCATGGCCCCTTTACTCCTTATGTGAGTCAGATTAGCAAGCATTCGTTAGCCTACATTCATTGACAAAACACTGTCACTGATCCATATACATAATCATACTAAATCAATTATCTAACACATATGTGTAAAATGAAATACTTCAAACAAAACACAATCCACTCCCTGGCTCAATCTGGAGTCCAAGGAGGTCCATTGGTGCCATCGACATCCACAACCTGTCAAGTGTCCTGCACACTCATGGAAAACTCGTCAATAACATCTGTCAATACATATATATCAAATAACAATAAATCACAACCCACCAAACATCATCATGTAAAATCCATAATCGAAATAAATAATAATGTACTATAACCAGATCACTTGCACACAAGTGTCCTCAAAGAATAAGTTGATAACATGTGCTCAGTAGAGCGGGATGTTACAATATTAATGACTTATCTAAATTGAGATCTCATGTTCTCCAAAATACTTACAAATTATCTTGTTTGTGAAATTTAAACTACAATTATACTTTACTTAATGGTGACTGAATTATACATAATTATAGTTTATGTTATGAATTAGACAATACCAAATGAACTAATGAAATTAAGCACAGGTCTTAGTCTACTCACAGTAAACTTGTGGAAAAATTGTACCTCGATCACAACTTTAAATAACCCCTCACAACATAAGTGTTACTGAATTGTGAGGATTCATAACATAACTGAAAACATTTTTTGAAATTGTAGTAAAGGGAATTATGTTGAAATAATGTAACTGCAAAGAGTATTCTTATTATTATTTGATATATTATTTATAGGATTAATCCCCATTGTGGATTAATCATGTCGGTAATTGTATTAGGACCAAATCCCCTTTTGCGGATTGGTCAACAGACAAT
>SNQJ01S0037719.1:70846-87275 GCA_010110895.2 Picea sitchensis
ATTAAAATCATCACAACATAATTAATATCATCACAAGCGATACATCATCATAATTAATAACGACATCAATCAACGCATTAACATAATCAATAGTGACACATGATCAACACATAAACATCAATAACGACGCAATTCAACACATCATGCTCAACTGAAGCAAAACACTAATAGATGATCAACCATGTCACTGAATATTAAAGATCTACCCGCCCAACCTATCCTGCATGGTTAAGACCTAGAGGACACATAAGCAACGCTCAAGTCCAAGATTCATCCGATTGATTTTGACCATTTAATATCGTAGGACCGACGACTGTTCTGAGGAACAAGGAGGTATCTAAATCCCATTAATCCAATCATAAGCCAAATGTCAACTAGAATCATCAACCATTCGCCCATCGGTTCATCGTGATCCAAATAACATAACTTTAATCTTTAACATTAATTCAAACAATCAAGTGCAAGGTTGAGTAGTAAAATGAATGAGAACAATAAAGGCCATGAGAGCATAAGTGCAACCTTGCGACAAATAATAGTTTATTCTAATCCTCATTAGTAAATTGCCAATTCAGGTTTAAGAGGTCAACATCAATACCAGGTGATCAAGCTTGTAACTAAATAGACTCTACGCATAGATCAATTATGTTTTACTTCCATAGGAAATTTTAAGAATATAAAAATTAATCAATATCGAGTGCAATCCCGTTAAGTATTTCCTAAAGGATCGAATACTCTTAAAGAAAGCAATGAAGGATTACATCAATAAGAGATCATAAACATTCAACTATGGGACATCCATTTTTAAAGGTCTGGGGAGGGACCCAACGTAAATAACAATAGAATGATTGGAGATAACTTACCAACACCCCTTTAAGGGAAAAGGAACCCACTTGGTTTAAAATGAAAGAACCTATGTTAACTTATCAACTCAAGTGATTTCAAGGAAGACCAATATTATGTTGACTATAAACAACAATCCGGGAAAACTGTTATAAAAATGTCTAAGTGGAAATTTTTTCTGGTCTCTTTCAAACAATGTCATCTCCCATTTAAATGACAAGATTGTATCATCCATAAACTGTCTTAGTCATTCAAACATTAAATATTTTAGCCACTGATTTCATACCAATCCAAATGGAAACTTGACTCAATGGGAAGCAACATGCATTCGGAAAGGGATAAGAATTTCTTCAAGATCTGGAGTAGATCTGGAGTAAATCTTCACGAGATGGGACGATTATATTGGTCGTTCTTGAGTCCCTGCCAGGGAGGAGCGAGGCATAGATGAGAAGCATCGTCACCTGCGAGAGGGCCTCAAAAAAAGTTACTGTCTTACATCCGTAAAATATTACCCTCTAACCAAGTGTGTCTCGCTCTTTTCCATCGAGTATGGCATGATGATTGCACTATGACAAGCCATATGGATGATTTTGTTTTAAAAATGATCATGCTGTTGGTTGAAATATAATTTTTTGTTTGCCCTTTAGCTGGGGTGAGGGCCAGGTGGGGTGCTACAAACGAGGCCTTACTAAATCTGAGTTGAGTTAAAACATGAGCCTTCTTCTAGTTAGACTAGTGTTAAGATACCTTTCTATGTGTACACATTCTTGCACGTTTATTTATTTCTTATTTAAAAAAGCCTCCTTTTCACATTTTCTTGCACACATGTTCCTTATATCAAAGATTTAATATATATTTCACCTTTTCTTAATTCTTAACTTGATTTACTTCATCCCATTTTTATTTAATTTATAATTTAGTTTTAGTCTTCTTACCAAACTTAGACTTAGGCTTAATTTTTGAATAGGCTTAGACTTTCTTTTGGGGATTTACAATCAATAATTTCAATCCTTAATTAATTAATTAAATCTGGCAATGTTTAAAGATTTTACAAGGTTTAATTATTCGCTCAAGGTTTTCTAGGCCACCTATATTCATTGACTCAAGTGTTAATTTCGCGACGTGCCCTTCAAGATGCAACTCCGTGCTCCAAGGGTGCCACTTTCCTTTTGACTGTTTTTGGTAGTTTTCCAACCCTTGGAGTCAGTACTCCATTCGGGCGACCTTGTGAGAGACTAAGGGATTCTAAGGAATAAGGACCCTGCCTTATTGCATGCCCCTTAGAATCTTCATGAGTGATTGTCTCAGTCTGCCCTCATGACATCGTGGACCTCTCAAACTAGGTAATCGTTAACCTAAAATTCAAGCCACAACGGGAGTGCTAGTAGGTTATGACAGGGACACTGCCACACCTCTCCCTCAATATCTGGTTTATGTGCATGGCCCCTTTAGTCCTTATGTGAGTCATATTAGCAAGCATTCATCAACCTTCATTCATTAACAAAACACTATCATTGTTCCATATACATAACCATACTAAATCAATCATCTAGCACAAATGAAAAACATGAAATACTCAAACAAAACACAATCCACTGCCTGACTCAATCCGGAGTCCAAGGAGGTCCATTGATGCCATCAACATCAACAATCTATCAAGTGTATTGCACACTCAGGGAAAACTCGTCAATAACATATGTCAATACATATATATCAAATAACATTAAATCACAACCATCAACATCATCATAAAAATCCATAAGTGAAACAATAA
Source organism: Picea sitchensis (assembly GCA_010110895.2). NCBI lineage: Eukaryota > Viridiplantae > Streptophyta > Pinopsida > Pinales > Pinaceae > Picea > Picea sitchensis. The sequence goes on from SNQJ01S0037719.1 coordinate 73,461, forward strand.
CCCTGTACTATAACCAGATCACTTGCACGCAAGCATCCTCAGAGAATAAGTCGATAACATGTGCTCACAAGAGTAGGATGTTACAATTTCAGTTGTTAGCATAATCATTTCTATGTCATATATACATGCAATGACCAAAATGCATTCAAAAATTCCTTTAATACCACTTGTAACATTTTCAACAGCTCCAAAAGTGATCTAAGAATTGTAACAACAACAATTCCACCACCTTAAGATAGTATTCATTTTAAATATAACGCAACTATCCATCATTGTGTGTTTTCATCACAACATGTTTTTCATAATGCAACAAATAATTACTAATAAAATAACAATCAATGTTCCAATACCCATGGCCACACCTACACAATGAATCCCCGCATTGACTACACAATACCACATAACTATTCCATGCATTCCACAATGGTGAGATGGAAGGTCTGGACAACACCTCAACGCATCATCCACACACTTCCTACTACTTTCCTAACTATTTGGACACCTTCCTTTTCAACCCAAAAACAACACCAAGAATATAATTCTTAAGTGATTTTCATTGTCAGCAAAGAGGTTGCAGTCCAAACATCTGATATATGATAGKTACCATTGAGCACTCACATATCACTATAGCCCTTCCATATCCAACCATCTTATGGTCTCACACATGTATATCTCTATGGATATTCATTACTGTAGYARGAGTATGTCTCTTGATTTGACCTAGTTATGATCTCATAACCAATCATAACACAATATGCAACTAACATTTTAACTAAATGCATTTTAGCATCAACAACATTTACATACTCTAGGCCTTCGGCCATTACATATCAATTTAAATATTTAAAAATTAATTGAGGGAATTCTTACCTCAATCCCCTTCAACATCAGAAGCAGTCAAATTCATACATGCATGGTTGTGATGCTACCTGATCATTTGGTATTTGTAGAAGCTTGCATGCTTCCTCCTCCATCCTTTGATCACCATTACTACTACCCTCATGGGTCTTTGCATAGATGGAAGTCATAAGCAACAAAAACATCCACATCTTTAAACATGCTATATCATTTTTCCCGCATACATAATCCATCATTAGTCATACTCAATTTCCATAACATCATTATTGCATAATAGCAAACTATTCTAACTTAATAAGCATCTCATATGCATATCCAAGAATGTACATATTCACAAATGCACATCCATATGCACCAAGAATTCACTGTTAGCATGATACTATTCTATCTAACTTCATTGTATGCATCATGCATTCTAGTACATTTATGTTTCAATTCATTTATTTATTTATTTATGTTGTAGTTAGTTATCCTTGTATTTCTTTATATCCTTGCTTCCTTGTGTGCTCTCATTCTTCTCATCTACACTATTGTTCCCTGGTTTGAATACTTTCCAAGTAAGTTCCACTTGGCCATTTTGCAATCCAACCAATGTGTTCAATTTTCAACAACTTGTTTTGGGTAGTCATATCCAACTTTACCTTTATGAAACATTCTAGTACCCTAGAATGAGGTAGCTCACAACATTCCATCACTCTACTATCACAACATCCTTGAATTCAACTTACCCATAATCATTCCACATCCTTGTTATTACTTATAATTGTCCATTAGATTACTTAATTTAACAATTCACACTTTTCCCACTCAATACCATTCCCAATGGAAGTTTATTTCATTCAATGACACTTTTCAAGTGAAAGAACCTTCATTATTCTATCCTTGATTCTTTTCATTAACATCATGCTTCCACTGTGAACTATGATATCATATGTGGCTTTCTTATTCTGAGTAAATTTAGATGAGGTAGCTAAATCATGTCTAGAAAATCCTTCCCAGGAACTCTTGTGCTTAGCACATTGACATGATTCCCACCTCACCTCCTAAGCTCCTTGTTCTCTTTCACATCAAGCTTTGCATATATCTACACATCTCTATCTTCAAAGCTATGGAGTATTGATTTTCCTTTCTATGCCCATTAATGGCATTCTTCACCTGCTAGCTTCATCTCCTATATGAGGATACTTGTTGTTGTGCCTTGCAATTCATTAAGACTCTGTAGCAGTTGAGTAATAATTCCTTAGTTTCACTCTTCTTAAGTTCTTTATCCACTTTCCATTTTTTTCCCTATAGTTTTTTATTTCCTCAACCAAATTATACAAGCTCTATCATGATTCCATGACTATGATATCTAATCATAGGCTTGAATTTATCTGATTAAATCTCTAATTCTACAAAACGTGCAAGCAATTGTTCTGCTAGAATTATGCATATTATAGAAATTCTATCAAACACTGTTACAGGTCCTTTTTCTGCTTAATTCATGAAAAAATATATCATCATTTTCCAAATTATAACAATTCAATGTTATTCTCCTTCAAATAATATTTCCAATGACTATACTCATTCCTCATTTCGATCTCTGAGATGAAAGTTATGGCTTCCTGAAAAATCCACTTTCACCATTTTTGTGCATTTTCTCCACTGGTGCAATTTTATTGAAGTGCCAACTTCTGTCAACTGCAGAAGAAAATATATCAGGATATAAAGAAAATTTTATATGAGAACTAATTAATAATATTAACAAGGAATTCATATCAACTCTCTTATTTTCAATTTGATACACCAATCAAAAAATACAACATTCTGGAATCTGCAACTTCGTCTTTTTTCACAGGCATTTTTCTAGAGTTGGAATTTTTAGCAAAACTGGCTATCTCACAATCTGTGCACTTCTGGAAAAATTTCACCAGACCAAAGTTGTTTTTCTCAATTAGTATATAAAAAGTTCAGTATATAAAATTTACCAATTTTGTGATATAGGGTCACTTTTCTGACTATGAAAGTCTCAAAAATCCCTAAAAAGTGGCATGAAATAGTGGATTTTGGCCTATTTCAATATCCCCATTCCAATCCCCTTAGGATTTAATCATTTCCTTCATGGGTTATTTGTGTGTCTACTTTCTAGACCCTCTCCAAGAGTTTTAGCTTAATCTAGACCTCAATCGATGATCTGGACCCAAATCTTTAAAAACCACTATTTTTCATTTTCTGACAAATCCAAGCATAATTAAACAATGGCCCTCTGTGAAAATTTTGTAGATCTCATGTATGCAGAAAAAACCCATAAGTTGCATCCCAATATGAATTAATATTCTCCGGTTATGGAACAATTTCCTAAATTGTTTAACTGTATGAAATTGATCTAGTCGGGAAGCGTGGACCGGTGAATCTTCTTTTGTCAGTTCAGCGATCAAAGGTCGATGATTTTATTTGCAAAACAAATATTCCCACCCATCTTCTGGATGCCCAATTAGCGACCATCATCCATCGGTCATTTTTCTCTGTAAACCAAAATTTTCCCACGAATCTCATCAATATGCAATCATCGACCACCAACCATCGGTCATTCTCCCCGAAAACCAATAATTTTCACAAATGTTCGAACCCCGACCATCGATGATCTACCATCCCTTCACTGACGTGGAAACTATGCTGATGTGGCATGACACATGGATGATGAGATGGCATGAATCGCCCATCCCTTCACTGATGTGGCATGACACATGGATGATGAGATGGCATGACACACCATCCTAAGGCATCAACTAGGGTGGGGTGGCATGACAAGTGGATGTTGACGTGGCATGGCACATCATACCTTCCTTTCTCCATTAACCATCAACAATTTAACTTGGAAGAATATGGACATCAGACTAATTCTGTCGATGCCCGATCATCGATCATAGACGATCGGAAATATCTCCTGGCGATCCCTGACCATTGGCCATCATTGATCGAAGATGTCTCTTGGTCGAACTTCGACATTTCTCCAAATTCATCGATCCCGATCCATTGGAGATCGACTATCTCAGATGTCCTTTGGTCGAACTTCATCACTTTGTCGAACTCTCCAATCCTCGACCATCGATCATCAGTTATCGAATATTTTTGTTAGCGTACTGAAAAATTACCCAAACTCTGTCGACCCCCGACCATCGGTCGTCGACGATTGGAAATTTTTGTTGACGAACTTCAACACTTAACAATTTTCAGCCAAAACCTAGGTGAATATGGGTCGTCGATCTCCCACTCAAACTAATCTCGATCGTTGATTTCCTCCAACTTCCAAATGGTCGAAAACAATCATGGATAATCGATATTCGTCATTTTCAAACCACCGAAATGAATCTCAGTCGTTTATCTAGTAACTTTGCCCAACTTCGAAACTTTATCAATTTTCAAATTTATCAAGGGCGAATCTAGGTCATTGATCTCAAGATCAAACGCGGTTTCGATCGTCAATCCTATGAACATTTCCCTGTGCTATGTCAACCATTAAAATATGAATTTTCAACCTTCCAAGTCGAATGCGGCTCTGCAACTCTACAAATCGAATCCATTGAACTTCTCAGATAATCTGGAATCATTTAAACTCAGATCTGCTCACAAATTTGGGGATATTTCTCTATAATCTTTGCATTTTCCCCCAATTTAGCTCAGATCAAATTATGTCACAGCGAATTTTTAAAATTTTCACTCGTTCTAAAATTATCACTCATTCGGGCCCATACTAGTCTGATGTTTGAACCAAAATCTCTATTACCAATCTGTAACATATCGAACCACCCATAGGCTAGGCACACTACCTCAAAAATGCACTTCAAAACTGATTTCAATATATGATAACAATTAATTTGAAAAGAATCATCAAATATTGCAATAACCACACATGTAATATAAATATTCATGTCAAACCATCCAAGAAAGCAACAACGTGCCATGTACAACAATAACCAGCAAGCAGACACATTATAAATATAAATCTCAGAGGTAATAATAATACACAACAGAATATAAATATACAGAAAACACAGACATAAATTATCTTTAATTAAACCATCACCAACTGGATGCATACCAAGGACGTTCCTCCCAATCATAGACATTGTTGTTCCAATTCTCAACAACAGGTTACCTCTGAGCCAGGGCTATGAATCCACAAGGATGGGTCCTAGGCCAAATTTAAAACACACAACAATCCTCTCTAATAAGCTCTCAAGTTTTCCCAACCACACAACAATCCTAATTTCCAACTCTCTTTCCCCTTCAGCCCGCAGAACCTAAATAAATGTACCCCTTTCTCTGCCAATAAATCCCTCAGGCTGTTCCATTTATGTCCAAGGCTCCAGTGCTATTGGTTAGGAAATATCCATGCTGGAAACTCCAAGGATTCTCAATTGTGACAATTCTCTTAGAACTACCATCAATTTCATGCCCATATGCATCCATTCCAACCTACAATGATCAATAATTCCTCACATCCATCTCACAGTGGATTTTCTCTTTCATCCATTTGTTTCCATGCTCCAACCAAGAGCACGTGGATTAGCTAGAGTGAGGAGGATGAACCAAGAACAAATAAAAACAACCCACGGGTAGGGTTTATATAATTACAAGAAACAAGAACCACATGGCCTCCACAAGAAGCTCATGTAACCCCTTTTATCAATTAAAACCAAAATGGGTAAATAAAATATAATAAAAATACCTAGCCCTCTTTATCCCTCTCTCTCGTGGAATCATAGCCCCTATCTCTCATTCTTTTCCATCTTGCAACCAATGATTTATTTTATTAATATAGAGAGATGTAATACATTTCTAGGCACGTTGGCCCCTTTCCAACTTTACTGACTCACCAGCCTAAGTCATATTTACATAATACATTCTAGTTCATAGGGATAAAAAACTGGGATGTTACACCTCTCCTTGCAGATTAAAAAACTCATAGTATTGGGAGATTCTAGTCTCATTATAAATCACATGAATTTGAACAACACCCCCTTGGATTTCTAGAATGGATTCAAAATATTTGCAAAGTTTTGTATGCATTGGAATGGTTTCATGTCCAGTGAGAGTATAATGTGGTGATCAATAAAAAATCCAATTTGACCACTACAAAAAAATAAGGGTGTGTTATATATTAATAATCATAGGTATGAACATCCAACACCTTAGTTCACATATTCCATCATTTTGGAAAATGGCATGAGGCATGGACAACAACAAACATGTAGCAAGGATAAGGAGGAAAAGACTAGTTCAACCCCGACACATGCATTAATTATTACCCACTTATAGTATTGAATTCCTTTCTCTACACATCAGACATCTAGGTGGGATAATGTTTCGACCTACTCGATTTTCCATCTTTCCTTTCATCCTACAAACTCTAAAATGTAGATTCATTGTCTTCTGGTGCCTTGGATTTGGGTCGAGTGTGTCTTTGATGTCCTTGATAATGGTGCATTGGTCCTGGAGGATATAAACAGAGGAATTGAGTTTGTTAATGTTGGAATCGATAGTATTTATGTCCTCCTTGTGTTGGATGTTGTCGACAATCAAGGTACTGAGTTCTTGGGCATGGTTTTCCATTTGGGAAGAGGAAACAATTAGCAAGCAGGTTCACACTAAAAAAAAATTATAGGTGAGGGGTATCACGAAAGACCAGGAGAAGAGAGGAATCAAATGGGATAGGGGGGAAATAAGGGTGTCGAGAAGGGTGGGTGGGACCATAGATAAAAATGTTGACAAGTGATAGGTGCCACGAAAATCATGGTAAAAAGGGGAATCCAATGGGATAGAGCCCAAATAAGGGTACTGAAAAGGGGGTCGGGTCAATGAAAAAAAAAGTCTTAAAAATGATAGGTATCATTGTAAGTAGGAGGAAGAGAGGAATCCAATGTGATAGGTATCGAATAAGGGTGTCGGCAGGACCACTATGCTCATTTTTTTTCACTCCTATAGAGTTATACTATGCCCTAAAGAATACTACAGTAACGAATTTCCCAAATTGTTAACAAGAAAAAAAATTCTAGGAATTTCGAAACCATAATGCAGGAGTTAGGGTTGTGCGGTAATACATCTCATTTTGTTCCTTTTCTATTATGTTTATTTCCCAAGGGTTAGGGTTTTCAGGGTTCCTACATAAAAGGGTTTTCAATATGCTATAACTCTCTGATATACATGTGGGGTAGAAAAATAGTAATCAACCCAATATCTCAAGGAACCAACTAAGGAGGCTCGAGTGTACCCTTAGTCGTACTACCTGCTTACCTAGGTACTAGAGAATATATTCTTGAGTTTTGTTCCCGGTGTCACTATAATAATCAGGCGGTTGATCAAATGATCTAGGGATGGTTTCAGGAGACCTATGGGAATCCCAATATACTTGATGGTATATGAAAGTGATGGTCGTGTATAGATTTTTTCTGATGCAATACTAATCGAGGGGTACCAACAAGGGTTATAGAGGTTTCCAACAAAGTGAAATGTTTGTTTCTAAGTAACCCCGTGAAACCAACTGTATTTCCTACGTGTATTCTTCCCCATCGTCGTTTTACCTACTAAGCAACATATCTATGGGCTTTAAATATGTCGACAGTACACATACTTACCTTGGAAAAAATATCCCACGATTTATACCTAGGAAGTAATATGATACCACTTGTAAGGTACCATATGTAATGTAATATGTAGAAATGGAAATATTCAACAAATAACAACAAAATAATGAGAATAACAATACCAACAATAATATCTTTATTGAAAGAAATCAATTTTCACTTGCCTCTTCGAGGGGGAAACCTCCTGTTAAGGGGTCCTAAATCCCTTTAACTCAGCATTGGGAACCAAACCCACCACGGAGGCCCAATTAGACTCTACAGAGTTTAATGGTGGAATGGTTCTCCATACCTTGCAACTCGGCCAATTAATCGATGGGCTTTACGTAGTGATTGACGGGACGTCTTCTTGCGAAAACTTCTTCTTCAGTTCGAAAGTTCTCTTTTTGTATTTTTCTCTTATATGTGGGACTGATACAAGATAAAATCTGGTATAAACCAACTAAGTAAGAAAGTGTAAAAGAATTAACTACTGAAGAAATCTGATCTCGGGATAACCCTATTACTCTAGCATGCAAACAATGATTCTTACACCTACAACAAGCCTAGTATTAATACATTAACCTGTTGGTGTTCCAATTACTAACTGAAATACAATTATCAGAAGAAAACATACATACAATGAACAATGACAAGAAAAACAGTTTCCTTAACTCTAATCATCAATCACATATTAACACAAGGATTTACTTTCCATCATTAAAGACAAGAACTATAAAAATATTGAATCAGATAACTTATCAACATATTCAGAAGCTCTTACTCGTTACAACATCCATTCATGAGATCAAATTAGAAATAGTTCTTCTTCAAATCCAATCACACACGCTTTTTATGAAAAACACAAACTTGTCTCTGGTCCTAAACATGACTTCTCGATTCAGGCAGCTCCGAAATAGTTCTTTGCAAATCCAAAAATGAGGGTCTTTGCAACAACCATCGACCTTTTCTAACAGGTTGATCCTCTTATTTATAACATATTACTAACTAAAAATAACTATAAAAAGTGCAACGAAGTAAAACAAAAACTCGCCACATGGTGCTTTCATCTCTCAGTCTTCTAAGAGTCATCAAATGATCTCACTTGAGTGGATGACTCTTCTCGTACTCTGACCATTTGACAAAGAGATCCTGGCATGTGTTGGCATACGTGAATCTATGTTGTTCCATTGGGGTAGAAAGGATCTCTCTTATCTCTACTACTCATGCCCGATACTTGACTATTATAGCACTTAACTGATGCAACACAGTTCGAGCCTTGATCGGGTGTTCCATGAGTACTATTGCACTTGACCTGGCACCATGTTCACCATATTTTCTATCTCCGTAGCCCATGATGAGTCTCGTTTGTCATGTAATTTGAATATTTCACACAAGTCAACAAAGTCATTGGGTGTGCCGAATTCAGGGAGGTCGATGTCTCACATTTCCTGGTTGATCTTGGTCCAACTCTTTTCGCACTCAACCCATTTCTCTTGGATTTCCCGATGAGGTTGTTGAGCCATTTTTACCCAACATTCGACCGAATTTTTATGTGGCCGATGTTTCTTTCCCTTAGTTCCTGGATGTCGTGCTCTTCATCATCTCGGCTCTATTGAACCACGTTGATGTAATCGATCCTTTCCACGGCTTGGTGTGCTTTCTCACACCACCTTTCCATATCATTTCATGTTTCGAGTGCCATGAGGGTGTCTTCTTGAAGCTCAGTTATCCTTGCAGTGAATAGGTGTCGCTCATATGTAAATTTATTGTAGGCCTCCTGGAATTCACTTATGACGAACATTGTGGCCTGTGTGGTGCCCTGGTAATATTTCGCCAAATGGCGTAGATGTTCCAAATACTTCAATGAAGCGGAAAACTCCTCCTCATATATTTTCACTCTGTCCAAGGTGGCATCTATGATTACCATCCCTACATCGATAAGTTCAGATGTATTGGCATGCTCCATGTTAATCAAAATTTCCACTGTGGTGATGAGGATGGAGCGATCTAGAGAAATCCTCCTCTTCTTGGTGGTTCTCTTCATGATAGATTTCATTTTTCGGTCATAGGAGATGGCATGTATATCATCAAATTCATCCATGGGTTTGGGGATTTGTTGATCTCCCCAGGTAAGCATATTTCCTAGCCTTATGATGATGTATATATGTTCAAGACTGGGTTCTTGAACCTATTTTGTGTGTTCCGAAGGTCCGACCTCTAGTTGTTTCTCATCGATAGGTTGAGTACTGGTTGAAATTGAAGCTGTTGAGATGTTGATTTCCTGTTATGGAACTTCTTCCTTTTTTTCACCTGCCCCTGGCTCATCTGTCGAACTATCCATTTGGGTCTCTGGTACATCGAGTAGCCTAGTGTCTAATACACTTTCAACCTCCTGGTCATTATGTGGAAGGACATGAATTTGAGCATCGGGAGATGGGGAATATTCCTTCTCGGGCTCCTTTCCCTTTGTGATCTGCATCGAAGTCACCAGGGACACCTTCAAACTTTCCTCGTCATCATAGATTGTTATCAAGTCATGGAGGGGGTTTGGTGCACTTTATCTACCTAATTTTCTTTCTATATATGGCTGAGATGAAACATCCCCTTACGATCTAGCCTGTGGCGTTGTAACTTCAGGGTTATCTAACCCGACAATTTCTTCAATTTGTATTAGCTCAAGGCCACTTGGACGTGCTCGTATTTCATCTGGGTTGTCGACAGGGACCCTTATCATTCCTACGACTTCTAGGTCATCCTTCAGTTGATAAATTACTCATTGTGCTTGTTCTATCATGAAAAATCCCCTCGCCTCTGCATCCTGTGTCATAGGAAATCCCCTATTATGCATCGGAGCCACCAGGGGAACCTTTGTTGCCTCTGTCGCTCTGATTTCTTCCCTATATCTGAGGGCATCTTGAGCCAACTGTTCTATTTTTGTCGCCTATTCATCCAAGCTCATGGCCCTAAACCTAGTCATTTTTGGGTTGACCATCCTTACTACCACCTTGTCCGAGTCCTGGGAATTTTCTATGAAGACTTCATCTTCGAATTTTTTATGGGTGTATGACTAGCAGGTTGACACTTGAGAAGCATGTTGCAAGACTAGGCCCTTTGGATCGTGCTTGCAGAATCGGCCTGTCTAGAATCTGAACTCGAGTTTTCTCAACCCTTCTTGTTTGGCTTGAGCGGTATCCTTTACCAAGTAGAAACCTACATGGAAACCATAGGGTATGAACGCCCGCTTCTTGTCCTTGACCAAGGTGGCGTTGTAGCCTTACAAGATGGTTTGATAGCATATTTATCCTACTACAAGCCGATCTGGGACATGAGTTGGTAGGAGATGTGGTTTTATGGTGGCCCCGAACACCCTGATGTAGGTTTCGCACTCATCCAAGTACCAATGGCCTACCTTGGATATCATTTTCTTGGTCACAACTGATAGTCTCAGGCATTCCTTCTTAAAAAGAATAAAATAAATTCATGTGATGAATTCATCGTAGATGAGGGAGTAAGACTTATTATACCTATTCTCCCATAGCACACTGAAATAGATGTGGATCGGGAGATCTGCGACATGCCATCTCAGATTCATGTCATCGAAGATTTTTTTGGCACACATGACATTGAGAAAATATGAAGCCATGTAAAAAGATGGTGTCTCTCCTTCCTTCGGTGTCTGATCCTGTTGTATAGATATGCTTAGTTGTTTAGAAATTATCACTCCCCAGTTGAAAATGCTCTCGGAGATCACCACTGTGTAAGCCAAGGGCATCCATGCCTCTGAAAATATGGAGTAGTCCTTCTCTCCATATAATCGACAGATGAGAGCCATCAAATAGATGTATGGCTCCCTTAAATTGGTCGTCCCATACCAGCCAATGATCCGGTTGGTGTACTTTTTTTTCTCCCTCCACCATAATGCCATCACCCGGCTAGTGTCGTGGCATTCATATAACTTCACCACGAATTATGTGTTTATCCGCTCCTTAGGATATCTAAGCTTGTAGTGTTTATGAACCTCTACCGGTAGGAACACTCTGACACACCCATCATTTTCAGCGTTGATTAAAAATTTATGGGTTTATGTGTGATCAATGAGCCACTTCAAAAATTCAATACAGGGGAAAACAAGGGTTCTTCTTGCCACCATATACAGGTACGACCGTCGGATGTTTGGGAACACCTCGTCATCGAGAGATATTACATATGGATCATTGTGTGGGACATATTCCAGGTATTCCTCCCAACTAATCTTGTTAAAGAGTTCTCCCCAATGTGGGAGCACCATCTTGGACCCCGTGCTTGCCTCTGTATCTCCGAAGGCCGAAGGCTGAATGAAATCCTTCTTCATTGTTGTCTTGATGACCAGTTCTGGCCTCAGATTGTACTCTAATTGTTTTGCGACCCCCGGAGAGGATCCTTTGCCTACCTCGGGTTCTTTTAGCTTCGGTGCCCTCAGCGATCGTCTGGTGGTTGGATTTCTTGGTGGAATTGTTCCTGCAACTAAAATAAACTTTCAGAGATTGTGTAAAACAAAAACTGGACAAAACATATGAATTACAACCAACAAATTTACAGACTCGGATACATACCTCTGAAGCTTGTTAAAACCTGGTTATTTTGACAATCGCAGGACCGATATAGACTTTGAGTCGCTCGTCTTGATCCTTCGAATGCTCCAAAATTATCTTATGCGCAGAATGATTTCATTTACAACAGCTCAAGAGAATTTAAACAAGGAAGAACTTACTGTGTCGCATTAGCTATTCAATTCCAGTTATGAGTGAAATTTTAACAAATATTTCGTCGAATCTTTATAACTTAAATTCATCGTGGGTTGATGTCGGAGGTGCGGGGGGTGATGTGGTCTATTGGTGATTTTCAACAATTGTTTTGATTGGTGCACGAGGTAGAAACTAATGCAATATTTGGTATTAATTAGCTTCTTCAATGCTCAAAATTTGATCGTATCTAATGCTAAAATGTCCCATCGTGTCTCTCTCTTAGTGGGTGGATCGAGGATGTGTTATGAACATGTTCGTTAATTTCCTTCCGCAAAAAGCTCTAACACCGATCAATTTCACCGTACATTGTTGTTGTAGCAGAGCTGACTCCGAGGTGTGACTCGGACTAAGGGCACCAAGAATGACTCGGGGTAAAACTAGATCGTATGGTTCTCCAATCTGGTAAGGACACGTGGTGTTGAAGACCGACGACCTAATTCTCGTGTATTAATCGGAGTTGGGACTTTCCTTAAGTTATTCGTTTTAAAACAAACCTTATCTTACCAATGCCAAAATAGTGTCTGGGGTTGGCGGTCGGCGATAAACCTATTAAGTGCTTTCTTCGGATTAGCTCCCTAAAAAAAGTCTTGATGCCGAAAACACATCGGGGATCGGCTATCGGGAATAACTTTTAGTGTGGTCAGAATTTTTGTTGTGATCCTTTGAGGTTTTCCTCACTTCTGATAAGCGCGTGAGGTATCGGCTATCAACGATATCTTGTATCTCTTTGTTAACGTCTATCCCCCTCATATTTTACCAATCTGGGAGAGGAATCGTCTATCAGATATATCCTTATGCAATAATTTGACGCGAACAAAAACTTCCTTTTGCCAATGTCGATGGATATCGGCGCTCGATGACTGTGGTTTCCCGAGTGGTTATTTTCCTTCTTTGAATTCCTTTCGATGTCGAATCTGAGCACGTCGTGTGAAGTGTTTTGGCTGTCGATTCTTTATTCAGGTGTTAATGCCTTTTAAGTCATGTGGTTTCATAATTTCAAACAAACCTGAATAGCTGATGAGAGTCATGATAATAAGAAAAGACGAAACCATTTCTCAAAATGAATTTGAATTAGACTGTGCAAAAGATCAAGTGGTACCCAAAAAGAAGAAAATTGATAGAGTCTTTTTAGGGTGTGTTGAGTGCTCAACACCTCCAACATAGAAATAATCTATTTCAATAATTCTGAATACAAGGATTTTTCATGCCTTCTACTCTTATTTATACTAATTCTATCTTCTAAAGAACATTCTAGAGGAATATATTTTTAGAAGTGGAAGATTCTATTAAGTCTTTTTACATTAGACTTGTTCACATTATTAAATGGGATTTATTAACCAATTCCATCCTTTATTACATGGAAAATATATTATTCTACCTACGTGAGGGGTTAGGTAGGTTATGTCCCTAACATCTTGTGAGAGAACAATATGGTGATTAATCAAAAATCCAATCTAGCCACTACGAAAATGGGGGTGTGTTATATATTAACAATCATAGGTATGAACATCCAATACCTTATTTCACATATTCCATCATTTTGGAAAATGGAATGAGGCATGGACAAA